>PVIH01004396.1:46631-141259 GCA_004025045.1 Sigmodon hispidus
TGTGTTCATCTTTCCCTCTGAATTTTTTTTTCCATCCCTGTATATCCTTATTCAAGGTCTCTTCCCCCTCCCAACCCATCTGGTCACTTTTTTTTTTCCTCTGCAACTCCCCATCCCCTCCCTGGGCAGGGAGCATACAGTCCTATGGTCCCATTGACCCATTAATGCTTAGATCAGTCTCCACCTCTGGCCAAATCCAAGGAACCAACTCTTTGATTCTTTTGGTTTCAATTATATTGATTTCAGTTCTAAGTTTGATTATTTCCTGCCATCCTCTCATTCTAGGTGAGTTTGCTTGTAATTGTTCTAAGGCTTTCATCTGTACTGTTAGTTCTCTAGTGTGGAATTTCTCTAGGTTTTTAATGAAGGCATCTAGTGCTATGAATTTTCCTGTTAAAACTGCTTTCCTTGTGTCCCACAAAGTTAGGTACTTTGTGAACTCATTTTCCTTAAGTTTTCGGAGACTTTGATTTCATTCTTAATTTCTTCCTTGACTCACAGGTGGTTCAATTGAGTGATGCTTAGTTTCCAGGATTTGGTAGGCTGTGATTTTTGATATTGTTGAATGCTAACTTTAGGCCATGATGGTCTGATACAATTCAAGGGATTATTTCTATTTTTTTCTATCTTCTGATATTTGCTTTATGACCAATTATGGGGTCAATTTTAGAAAAAGTTCCATTCAGTGCTGAGAAAAAATGTATATTCCTTTGTGTTTGGGTGGAAGCTTCTGTAAAATCTATTAAATCCATTCACATTATAACCAATGTTAGACTCTTTATTTCTCTGTTGAGTCTCTGTCTGGTTGACCTATTCAAGTGTGAAAATGGGGTTGATGTCTCCTAGTATTAGGGTATGAGAATGATGTGGGATTTGAGCTTTAGTAGTGCTTCTTTTACATAGATAGGTGCCCTTGTATTGGGGGCATAAATATTCAGGATTCAAATCTCTTCTTGATAAAATTTTTCTGAGATGAATAAGTAATGTCTATAGTGGTCATAGTGGTCTCTTTTAATTGATTTTAGTTTGAAGTATACTTTGTTAGATATTAGGATGGCAATACCAGCTTGTTTCTTAGAGCCATTTGATTGGAAAATCTTTTTTAATACTTTACTCTGAACCTGTGTCTGTCTTTAAGGTTGAGATGTGTTTCTTGTATGCAGCACAAGGATGACTTCTGTTTTTGTATCCATCTTGTTAGTGTGTGTCTTTTTATATGTGAATTGAAGCCATTGATATTAAAGGGTATTAGTGACCACTAATTGATATTTACTGTTATTTTTGGTGGTAGCTTGTATGTATTTCCTTTCTCTGGGCTTTTCTTCAGTGGGATTATTGATTGTTTGTGTTTTCATGGGTGTATCTGGGATCCTTAGGTTGGATTTTTCCCTCTAATGCTTGCTGGAGGTCGGGATTAGTAGATAGGCAATGTTTCAGTCTGGCTTTATCATGGAATATCTTGTTTACTCCATCTATGGTAATTGACAGTTTTGCTGGGTATAGTAGTCTAGGTTGGCAGCCATACTCTTTTAGTGCCTGTATAACTTCTGACCAATCCCTTCTTATTTTCATTGTTTCCATTGAATAGTCAGGAGTTATTATGATGGGTCTACCTTTATAGGTAAGTTGGCTCTTTGGTTTTGCAGCTCCTAAACTTTTTTCTTTGTTTTGTATGTTTTGTGGCTTGATTATTACTTGGGAGGGAAACTTTTGGGGAGGGGTCAAATCTATTTGGTGTTCTGTAAACTTCTCATATCTTTATAGTCATCTCCTTCTGTATGCTGGGAAATTTTCTTCTCTGATTTTATTGAATACATTATCTGTGTCTTTGAGCTGCTATTCTTCTCCTTATTCTATTCCTATTATTCATGGTGTCCCAGTTTTCCTGAACATTTTGTGTTATGGCTTTTTTGGTTTTAGTGTTTTCTTTGACTGATGTATCTATTTCTGCCACTGAGTCTTCCACTCCAGAGATTCTGTTGTCCATCTCTTGGATTCTGTTGATTATGCTTGAATCTGTAGTTCCAGCTCTTTTCTTCAGACTTTCAATTTCCATCTTTGCCTCATTTTGTGCCTTTTTTATTGCTTCTAGTTCAGTTTTTAGTTTCTGGAATGTTTCCTTCATTTTTGTTTTATCTTTTCTTGGTTTTCTTTCAAGAATTTGTTCATCTCTTCCAATTTTTTGTTTGTATTACATTTTATTTCTTTAAGGGAATTTTTTATATCCTCCTGAATGCTTCAAAAATCTTCATAAATGTGATTTTTTTGTTGTTGTTGTTGTTTCCCTTCATTGCTCTGTTCAGGTCTTGTAGCTTTACAACCACCAGTTTCTTCTGATGTTGCCTTGTTGTTCTTTATATTGTTATATGTATTTTTGCACTGGCATCTTCCCATGGCTTCAGTGATCCACAATTAGTCAGCTCCTAGTCAGTTGAAGCTAGAGTACTTGTGTGTCTCCTGTCTGCTCTGTGTAAGGGGTCTGCTTGATTTCTGACTGCACTCTGGACATGGCTCAGAGTTTTAAAGGCCTCAGTTTTTCTCTGATGATGCAGTTCACCCTGGAGGCGGGGCCTGGCTGTGTAAGATATCTTTTATTAGAGGCTGCTGTAGAAGCCCCTCACAGCTAAAGTCTAGTGCCTATCTGCTTGGGAGAATCAAAGATCAGACCCTTGGGCTTGACCCTGGTCCCAGGGAGGAATTCTTCAGATTGGTGGTCCAGCTCTGCTCTGGACAGTGGTCTGAATTTCAAAGTCCTCAATCCTTCTCTGATATATTTTTATTTTTTTAAATCTCAAATGTTGCTTATTGTCAACAGCCAGAAAAAAGAAATCTTTAGGATGACCAGTTTTCTAACAGGAGTTTTTCCTGGATGCTAAAATTGATATCCTCACCAGTAGTTTATAGTTTACTGATTTCAAGCTTTCTGTAGTTTTCCTCTGAGTAGTATGCCAGGCTCTGGTGAATGTTGTGAAAGAATTGGTTTATGGGGACTATTCTGGAAGAAAGAGTACATATTAATCCTCATCCTTATTAATCTCTCTCCACAGTTTTGAATTTTCATTTTTTGTGTTGTTTTTATGCTTTTCTCTGCTACAAAGAGAAGCTTCCTTGAATAGGGATGATTACATTTATCTATGGGCATGAGGGCAAGTATTTAGATTGTTGTTAGGAATTATGTTGGTTTACTAAGGTTGTGGTTGTAGGTTCTCTTCCAAATCTAGGTCATCAACAGCATTGAGAAGTTGACATAGAATACTTATCTCTTCTTTTAAATTATTTTACAAGATAAAATACACAAATTCATATTGGAAATTTCAATAATAATGAAAAACAGGTGAAAATTTTGAATATATAGTAGTCATGACTCATTCCTTTTAATCATTTAAACTCCTTATATATCATTTAAATGTATAATATATATATATATATTTATGTGTTTACAAGAGAGTTCATAAAGTTGCAAATGGTGGGAAAATGAGAATGGAATAGTGGAGGGATGATCAAAATGCATTTAATGTATGAATAAAATTTCCAAGCAGTTTAAAAATTATGTACCACAAGTATCAAATTTTATAATAATAATAGATAAAATAAATAAGATGTATCATCCATTTCCACACACTCATCATATATGTATCAATACACACAATTTGTGTATTGACACATATATGGACTGAGCCACATAATGAAGACTATGTCATTTGAAAAAAAAAAACCAATAACTTATACTATTGTGGTATCTGAAATAATAAATGCCTACTTTAGCTCTCTTTGTAACTTAATATTTATTACACATATTTCCACATTTATTTTACATTCTGGATATAGTTTCTCCTCCCTCTTTCCTCCCAGTCCCTTCTCTTCTTCTTCCCACTGTTCTTACCACCTAATTCACTCCTTTTCCCTCTCTGCTTAGGAAAGGGTAGGCCTGTCATGGGTTTCAGCAAAACATGGCATTTGTAGTTGTCATAAGCTAAGCACATCTCAATGTATTAAGGCTAGATACGGTAGCCCAGGATGATGAGTAGGGTCAAAACTTCCAAATGTTTTGTTTAAGAGAAAAGCATACTTAAAAATCATTTGATTATCAAAACAACCAAACAAAACCAAAATAAAACTACACACCCTACCTACATTTGTGTGCTTGATTTAACACGAAGAAAAGATGTTTATATCTTTTTCTTACTACAATTGGCATTGTTGAATATTCATGAGCGATATCTATTTGCCACCCTACCCCTCATTCTTGCACAAAATACATATTTAAATATTAAGCCTGAGCATAATTATACAAGGGCAGATGTTCCCCAGAGGTTAAGTATGCTAACATAAGTAAGGTCTTGCCCTTCTGTAGATTTTACTAACTGAATTTAAATCATAGAAAGGTTGTAAATATCAAAGAAGAATATAATATTTCACAGTGGCCCAAAGGAATATAACTATTCGGAGTATGCACAGTACAGGACAACTTACTTGGAATGAGTTTTAAGTATGCTTTTCTCTAAAACAAAACATTTAGAAGTTATTTCAACCTTGAATTCACATTGCAATGAAATTTTATTATGATGAAAGAAGCTTTCTAAGGATATGATGAATGTTTTGTACGCAAATGCTTTAATCTACTTTAAAAACAGATCGGGCATAGAAAAGCAAAAACAGTAAGAGCAAAACAATCAAACAAAAGCAAAATAAAACTAAACAACCTACCTACATTTGTGTGTTTGATTTATCAGTCTCTGGATATTGGTAAGTAAATTCAACTGTTCATAATTTTTATTATTTTTTTCTTTAAGAAATGTCTATTCACTTTGTATATAATGGTGGTAAATATGTTTCTTTTGCTTTTCAATAATATATGTTCTCTTATGGGAAGAAAGAAGCAACATTTTCTTTTACCTTTTCTTTTTTTTTTTTTTTAAAAAAACCTTTGGTGTTATACGCTTACAGATGGTAAAATAAGAAATCTTACTTGGGTGAAATAGTCAAAGTTTTGTAGGAAAGAGACCAACTGTTAGTCCGCACCTCTCTGAAGGTATCAGTTTGACCCAACAATGATCAGCTGTCTGAGCAGTGTTAGTGTTAGTATGCAATTTGTAGCAACCAATTTACTGATTAAATATTTATTCAGAAAATCAAAGGGAGAGACAGATGTTCTAATAAGTAACATATAGATCTCCTTGTCTGTTTAGAAAAAAATTATCTGATTTGAATATCCACTCAATAAAGGTTTGGGATGTACTTTTACAACATTGATTCTGAGTACCCAGTATAATTAGCAAACAAACAAATGCATGTATTTCAGGCAGGAAATGGGTAACTTATTTGGGTTCTCAAATAGTTTGTTTAGGGAGAAAGTGCTAAGTGAACTTTTGCTACATGCATTTCTTCCAAGTGTCCCCAGGATCAGGAAAGTTGTGTGTTTTCTGATGTTCTCAACTTCTGACCATAGTTATATTTTTTAAAGGGACAAGTAGAGCTTCTCTCCTGGTGTGCTGTCCACAAACACCATTTTATTACAGAGTTTATCGTCTCTTAATTCACCTATTATTTAGCAATGTAATTTGTTTCTAACACCTGGCTTTTAAAACCTAAAATTTGTGTAACAGTTTGTATATTTTTGACCTTTTGTAATATAATCACTTAAATATACTAATGTCCCTTTTAATTTCAAATATTTGAGGGATTATGTAGACATATAGCAGTAAATACTAATTCAGTTTCATATTTGCTAGATAGTAACAGTCAATATTCTATGCAATTTCTGTTGTAAAATCTATTGTAACATATATTAGGAAACTGTATTTAGTTTGACCTGAAGACATGAAAAATGTGTGTAATATTTATAAAATAAATAATTATAAATAAATAAATAGTTTATTTCAGTGTAAATTGTCATGAACTCACATGGGTCAATTACATTGGTGATATTCAATTTTCTTTAGATAAATATTCAATTATAAATTTATAATGTATATTTTTGTTTCACAAATTCAAAATCCTTAATTTATAATCATAAATCTCTAGTTCATCATTGTCTAACAGCCTTTTAACAAAAGATGAAGACTCTTGCTTTATCATCTACTTTTGAAAGTATTAATATAGTCATAAAGCTTAACTGTTAATTAATGCAGTATTTTTTAAATTTTTTTACTTGTAATTTATGTGTTATTTTAATTTTAAAAATGTATTTCTTATACATGATATGATGGTGAGTCTAGATTTGCAACTGAGTATTATTTTTCATATTTGACTCTGATATAAAACATGTATATTTGCTATAGTTTGTAATATGTTTGTGTTTAAATATGACTGTTAGTGTTTTCTATGACTGGAAGCTTTTGTTTGTTTTTTGGTTTCTTCACCTCTAATCTCCAATATATTTTAATCAGTCATTTAGTTTGTTAGTCTTCCATTTTGCTTTTTTGGTTGAATACAATCTTCATTTTGTGAAATTATTTAATGGTTATTTCAGTAATAGCAATATGCATTCTTAACTATCAAGTCTATTGAGAATTAAATATAGTATGTCATAGCTCTAAGTAAGAATTTGTTAAAGTTTTTGACTCAGGGTAAAAATAATCATTCTGTATTATTTTAGAGTTTTTTTGAAGTGATATCTTATTAATTTTAAAGTTTTTATATTTTAAAATTAAAATAAAATTGTTCTTTTTTTACTTTCCTTTCTCATGTCAAACTTTCTAATGCAGGTCTCTATTTGACAATATCAAGTAAAATGAATGGATGCAGGATCTTCACTTTAAAAAAAATTACCTAATCTAATTCAGTACCAAATGATGAAGAAGTAGTTGTAGATAAAACATATACCCTTTTATTTTGTCAAATTTAACCAGCTGTGATTACTTTAAATTGCTGTTATTATCATCTTTTAAAGTAAATGCTTTGTAATCTAATGGGGAGTGGAAATTTTGTAGTAACAGTATGTCACAGTTTTCTTGATTTAATAATTTCACCTACTCTCCATAGGATATCTATTCATTCTTATTTTATGAATTAAGGACTTGAGAGACAATTCATCATCAATCCACATCAAAAAATTTACTTATCTGCTTATTGTACAGAAGAGCATAATAATACTGTTGTATACCATTTTGTGAAGCTAGGAATTGCAGTATTCCCAAATTATCATAAAAGCACCAATTTATTCTTTAAAGCAGTAAAATAAGTCAGCCATGATGTTACAAATTTAGATTTATTTTTAAATAAAAACTATGATATCTCACTTTTCTCAGTAAATGTGCTTTGGAAATCACAATGTTGTAACATGTTGTAATTGGAGATCTCGGAATACTTGTTGTCAACATATTCTGTCTAATTACAGTGAAGTAAGATACATGACAATGTCCGGATACACTATATACTGTGTGAGGAATTAGGGATACATGCACAGAGGACAGTGGAATAAGTGACACCTATGCAGTTTTCTATAAGTGAAACTTTAGCCAACTCTCAAAGGTGAGCAAGTGTCTGCAAATAAGCCAAGGAGAGCATGATTGGTGGAAGCAGAGCAAAATATATATAAAAATATGATTTCAATAAAGAAGAAACTGTGGAAGATTTTTATTTGTTTGTCTGTTTGTTTGTTTGCCTTGGTGTTTTGCCTGGAACTGGAAGAACAGAGAGTTGTGAGCTGCCATGTGGGTGCTGGGACTTGAATCCTGGTCCTCTGGAAGAACAGTCAATGCTCTCAACCACTGAGCCATCTCTCCAGCCCCATGAAGTGTATTCTTAAGGACTGAAGAAAGTCAACTTTAGGGCCTAAAAGACTTACAAACATACCTTGGTACAGATGAAAAATTGTGCTGTGTTAAGTAGGAAAGTGATTCTATTTACTTTGGAAAATAACACCCTTTAAAAAAGAAAAAAAGTAAAAAGGATACTCTTAAAGGCAATAAAACTGTAATTGGAGGGATGCCTGAGAAATTTCTACAGTGACTGGGAACCCCAATGATGACTTACTCTAGTGTTGTTTCTAAGTGTATTGAAGGGCAAAGATGCAAATGGGACATAGGACCAACCAGGGTACACATACTAATTACCGTGAAAGTTGAGAAAGTTTTAGCTAGGTTGGCTGAGTATTTTAAAG
Organism: Sigmodon hispidus; assembly: GCA_004025045.1. Taxonomy (NCBI): domain Eukaryota; kingdom Metazoa; phylum Chordata; class Mammalia; order Rodentia; family Cricetidae; genus Sigmodon; species Sigmodon hispidus. The sequence continues at coordinate 54,736 of PVIH01004396.1, forward strand.
AGGTTATTTAGGGATTTGAAAGTAAGAATGAATAAACCTATGAAATGGAACAATTTTGTATACCTGCACTTAAATATTTATATGCGTCATTTCTATGTGTCCACTAATACATATGATATATTATATGTAAATACACATACACACACACTAATGTGTGTCTGTGTGTGAGAGAGACAGAGAGACAGAGACAGAAAGAGAGGGAGGGAGAGAGATATATTCTTTCTTCTGGTAATGGTGTTACTAATAAGTTCTTGTCATGTAGCATGGACTAGAAATCATTGAGTGCTAGAGAGATTGCACAATGGTCAAGAGCATGCATTGCTTTTGCAGAGGACCATACTTCTGTTTTCACCACCATGTCAGGCAGTACATATCTACCTGTAACTCTAGAGCCAGGGCATCCAGTGCCCTCTTTAGGTTTCCACAGTCACCTGATCTCCTATATATATATATATATATATTTATCCTCCTCAGACACAGATATATTGCATGATCTCTAGTTAGTATATAATGAAAACCAAGAGTCAGATATTGGGGATAATCTGGAATACCAGAGAAAAAAAAACAGACCATAGTCAATTCTCACCCAGACAATTTCTCAGGCTGAACAAAATAAATGTCCTCAGCCTGGCTGGTCACCTCTAGAGAACTCTTGACTCTCTGCCTTCTCCTGTCTTTAATATCCTCCCCACCTAGTTATTTCACTTCCATGTTCAACTCTGCATCATAATCCTAGTGTTAGAATTAAAGGTGTGAGCTACTACTCTTTGGTTGTTAGGCCTTGAACTCACAGAAACATAGAAAGATCTTTGTCTCCTGAGTGATAGGATTAAAGGCATGAGTCATCACCCTCTGACCTTCATGTCTTACAGTGAGTGATTCTATTCTCTGATATTCCAGGTTGATTTTATTAAATATACAATATATCTCCACACAGATACATAAAAATTATTTAAAAATAAAACAAATCTTTAATTAATAAACTTTTTTCAATATATGTTTCCAATTGTATACTATTTTAAAAGTTAATCTAATTATTTGTATTAGCAGGTATGATAATATGTAAAGAGAATTATCAGCTTACTCTTTCACAAGTATTCAAAATAAGACAAAATAAGATAAATTAACAATATGAGTTTTTAAAATTTTTTATTTGTATAGAATAATGTCTCATTTTTTATCCATGGATCCCCTTGTTCCTATTTTTTCCCCCTCCCAACCACTCCAAGTCCATGTTCAGCCTCTCTCCTTCCCAGCTCCCATCCCATTTCCAAAAAGGGCAAAAGGTCCCAAGGTGGATTAGCTGACCATCCACTCCGGGTAAGTTCGATTTCCTCATCCTAATATCCAGACTGGCTTAGGTATTCCTCTGGAGGGAATATGCTTCAAGGTGCCAGTTCATGCACAGAAACACAGTCAGAACCCTCCACTTGAGGATCCACATATTGCCCATGCCAGTGGACAGTTGCTTATCCTTGGAGAACTTACTTCTGTTTCCAGATGATTCCCAGGTGAATGTTCTTGATTCCGTGAGCTCCCCAGAGCTCCAGCAAACCATTGCCATGAAGATTTTCCTCATAGTCTCTATCCCCTTGCTCATATAGAGTCTCCTCCCCTGCTGTCAGCTGAACCAGGGACTCACTCAGTCCAGTGCTCAGCCATGTATCTCTGCCTCTATTTCTATTCATTGTTGGATGTAAGTTCTGTGACAAAACTTAGGGTGGTTATTTGTTTGATTATGGGAGAAGTCCTGTTAAGGCAACACTTTCGTTTTTGGTTGAAGACCTAGACAGGGATATCCTGTGAATTCTCGGAGGCTTCCTAGCACACAGTCTTTTTCAGCCCCATATTGGCAAGATAACCAGGGAGTCCCCTAGGAAGGGAAAATAGAGAAGATCTCCTTAGCTTGTTGGGAGCATAAGAGGTTACAACCCAGAAGAGGTGGAATCAAATCACGAGAAAAGGAGATGATTAAGTGAGAGAAACAACAAGGAGGGAGAGAAAAAAGAGAGAATGAGATCTTAATAATATGTTTTTATAAAAGTAATGCTAACAATCATTGCAATGTTTTGTGATGTATAAAAGTATGAATCTGTTCTATTGCTACAAATGGCCAATAAGAGTTTCTGCATAAGCTTGATTGTAGGATCTTTAAGTAGCCTTGGAATTTTACCATATCATTTTGAAGAAGGAAGACAGGGAGGAAGAAGAAAAGAAGGAAGAAGAGGAGGCAACCTTAAATGTCACATATGAATTTTAAAAAAATCTTGCTTCATTCATTTTCTTTTTTCAAAACTTATAGCCTCTGTGGTTTTTTTACTTCAGCCAGTTTCATGCTGCCTGTGTTTGACTATGAATGGATTTAGAAATTTGTGGAATCAAGTTATGTTCATTTATAGAGTTATTTTTTTTATTTCTGTAGCATAAGTTTTGGTTATATTTATAAAATTTACTTTTCTTATATGGAATCCAGTATTTCTATTTGAAATAATACCAGTTGACTTTATGTAAGTCTCATTTCTTGCCAACATGTTCAAGTGAGTCACAAAGAATTGTTCCTTGTACGTCACATTTATTTATAACCCTGGTTTATACAAATACTTTTTCCTTTTGAGATTTGGAAGAGCCCTTTACATCAGTCAGTAGGACATTATAGTCACTTTTACAGGATTTTTCAGACGTGGAGATCAGTTTTAAATTAAGCTCACAGTAGATTAGCAGGCTGGTGTAGGTGCTATGCTCAACTTCATTTTCAGTCTTTTATTAGTGTTTCCCACTACAAAAAATTCTACTGTCCCTCCTCTTCTCCATAGGATATGCAGTGCTCCTTTCCATGGAAAATTCTGAATTTTCTAAGGTCATGTGGTTGTTATAAGGTTTGGAGTCCACTAATGACTTTAGCAGTTTAAAGTCAGAGATATTGACGTCTTGTAAGTGAATATTCAACTTCACAAATTTGTAATTACCTGAAATGATTACCCTATTAAAGTTTTCATGAACTATGTTTTTCAAGACTTTAATATGTATTACGGTTTTTCAGTATGAAATCCTCATGCACATATTTAATTATTTGTGTATTCTTTAAGTTTTCAGATAATATCGTATCTGTTATATTAATCTGGTTATTCTCTTTTTATAGAAGTTTTAGTACAATGACAAATATATTGGAAAGCATTCCTTTATGAATTATTCTTCTTGTGAACTTTTGACAATGGAAGACTTTTAAAATATATATGAACTAAATTATCTAGATGAGTTATTATGGTATTGCTTTGTATATATGTACATGCAGGTGTGATATGGGAATATCTTTCTGTATGCTGTAAAATAAAGGCACTGTTTTTGCCTATAGCAGACATCTTAGAAGTAAGCAGGGAAAATCAGAGCATAGGTACGGGGAGGAGGGCAGACTCACGGAAACACGAGCCAGCTGCAAACCACAACCACTGAACAGGTTGGGATCTGAAGCACCTTGGACTGGCACCTTGGAGCCCATTCCTTCCAGAGGAACACCTGACCCAGTCTTGATGTTGGTATAAAGAAAGCAGGTTCGCCTGGAGTGGATGCTAAACCAAGCCATCTTGGGACCTTGGGACCTCTTGCCCTTGCTGGGGAGGAGATAAGGAGATGAGGAGAAGAGAGAGTGACTGGTAGGGACAGGAGGGGGAAGGGAGTTTGAACAAGGGTATACATAGATTAAAAACATGAGACTTTATTCAAAATAAATAATTTTTTTTAAAAAAGAAAATAGTAAAAAAAAAAGCAACATATAAAGAATATGTAAGCCATGGGTCACACTGCAAGACAGATGAATGGAAATAGATTGAATTATAAAATAAAAGAGCTAGTTAGCAATATGACTGAGCCATAGGCCAACGAGCATGAAATTAATATAAGCATCTGGGACATTTTGGAGGTCCTAAGCAGTGGCGGACAGGTCTGGATTTTCGGCTATTGCAGCCCAGAAACCTCATGCTACACCAGTGTGTTCATTGAGAGTGTTTTCTAATAAATGTACACATGTGCACACAGAGACCAAAAGACAATACTACTATCCTTCTTAAGGGTTTTTATCCACAGTTTCTTTTGAGGGAGGGTCTTTCATTTGCCTGAAAATTTCTCAGAATAGACTAGTAGCCAGCAAGCATCAGAGACCTATTCACCTAATCATCTCTGATGCTATGATTTCATGTGGCCATTTATGTACTTATTGTAATGATTTGAGGTGTTCATCCATTCTGTAAACTCTTTAGGAAGTGATTGTGAGCTATCTATCAGATGTATCCTGGAGAAATATTACCTGTTCTGACCACTTAAGTTTCTATCTTCTTGACCTGGACACAGGACCACCAATCCTAATCTCTTCTGCTGCCCACCTATTAGAGTCTAAAAAGACGTAATTCAAAGAAGTAACTAAGGAATTATGATTCAAGCCTCAAGTCATCTCATTACTGCATTATTTCCCTTTAGCTACCTCCATTTCTTCCCAGGCTTCCTCTAAAAGTGGAAATTAATCTGTTCCCTTTTATATAACTGCCTTGTAAGTTAAAATAACTTACATTAAGTCATCTCAAGTCTCCTTAATTTCCTGTGAGAATAAGTATGACTTTTTTCAATTTTGATGAGTAATATGAGACACAGCTTACAGCCAGTAAATTCTGGAGCAATATTTGAACCTCCTCTGATTTATATTTTAGTTTTTTAATAATATAGTCTAGCAAGCTATATGACACTTTTATTACTGTTGACATGCTTGGGGTTAAAGATGAAGCTTGAATGTCATAAAATGCCTTTAAAAAAAGGCAGTGCATGTATTTTGATCTTCAGTTTTATGTTTTCTTCAAAGCATTATTAATAGATTTCCAACGGTTTAAATAATTGATTTTTTTTCTGCTGCCAAGTAGGATATATATGTAAACTGAGCAGCAGTGTTTGTGGTAGGATACTTATTAATGTCACATATAAAATCAGAATTATTTAAACACTTTTGCTGGCCTTTTACCAAATAAACATTCCTTTTAGTGAAATTATTTCCGTAATATCTCTGTGCTGAGGGGCATATGTATGTATAAATTATTATATAAATCTTTCCTCCTTCAAGTTTTGAATTATATCTTCTATTTCACAATACATAAATCATATTATTATTAATTTACCCCTGTTTCTCAATGTATTTGGTATTGAGACCTTAATATCTCACCCAGGGTTAGTGAAGGGATGTTTCATTTTTCTTGTCTGTGGTTTCTAATCCTAATCCTAATTGCATAGGACTATAATTTTGAAGTTAAACTTAGTTTTACTGTCCATTAGTCAGAAGAGTGTTCATCATTAAAATCTTGAAACATATTTAGAAAGAGAACAATAAGAATGAGATATAATTGACAGTAAAGAGTATATTGTCAAGTAGTAAATTACATAGTAGAAAGTTAAAGTAATAGCAGCAGAACCTTAAACACAAAGAAGAAATGCCATAAGCATTGATCTGAATAAACTGCAGTCAAACTGCGAAAAACTGAATTCATAGACAGTGACTTGACTGATACCCTTTTCATATTTTAAACATACCTTAGCTCAAGTATATATTATGTTAAAATATATTTGTATATCTTATAGTGCTTTGATGTACTTATCATCATCACTTTCTAGTAGCATCCTTGTATTTCAGGGAGAAATGCTGTAAATGATGCAGTCTTGACTACTGTCTGCCTGACGTGAAGCACCTGAGAGCACCATGCTTCTGCTTCCTCCTAACTTGTAATTGATACTGGTATTCTTGGGAAGTTTTCATGCACACAATAGGTGGCCCCCCTTCATATACTCTCTTGTTGTTACTTTCATGATGGGCTCTGGAAAGGAAATCTGGGGGCTTCAGCATAAATCATAAGGTGTTCATTAAAAGACAAGAAAGGACATGGCGGTTTGTTAGAAGAAGGGTTTCAGAATGCTAAGAAGGAAAGCATGACAGGGCGACAGGGGATGAGAAAGACTGACATCAATTCCACATTTCCGAAACTGTCAGTGCTAAACAATTAATTGTTAAAATAGCCAAAAACCCTCTGTAAACTGTTTGGGAATGGATGAGAAATTACCACATGTTCGAAAGTTTCTGTTCCTATCTCTTATAACTGGAAAGCTTGGAATTATTGATGGTGGTGGTGGTATGTGTGTGTGTTGATTTAAAATGATGAGTAAATTTTTTAACATAGAATTTATGGACATTTCTTTGGAATTTTAGAACCACAATGAAACAGATGATAAACCCATACATTTTGCATTATACATTAGGCCTCAAAACTCTACACATTCACTACACTATAGAAATTTTTAATCCTTTCAATCAAGTTATAGCAACACTAACTTTTATAGTTCTTAGTTTATTTGACATGTATTTGAAATGTTCATTTAATTTTAAAGAATAATAATGGTAGATTTAGTAATTATTTTTGAAAATGACTACCAAAATAATAATAGTCTCTTGAATGACCACTTCAAAAAGATCTTGGATTTGATCTTAAACAACCTTCTGGGTTTTATAATGATATATCAATTACGAATATTGTAAAATCACTGGTAGTGGGACACATGGCATCACTAAGACAGTCAAGAAAACATTTAATTCTAGAGGCTCATTATGATGATTTAGTTAACCTAAGTATATATTATACATTCCAAAGTCCACCTGTGTGGAAATACTTCAATGGTTAGCATCTGAATCAGGGTGCTGAATAAATGAAATTATCATCTCACTGTGAAGGTGCCATCTAATTAGATGCCTCAAAAAAAAATCACTTGAGAAAACAAAGTTTTTGGAAGTAGAATCAGTCCGTTTGGACAGGTAGATTAGCCACACAGCTTTTGACTGAGACTTATACCTTTGATGTTCTTGATTCTCTCGGCCTGTAGTCTCGAACCTAAAACCAGCACAGGATTTTTGAGCTCCTCAGCTCTGAAATGCCACACTGGAAATTTTTACCCTCTAAAATAATGGGAATCAAATTTCTCATAATATGTGCTGAGAAAGCTCAACAACTTCTTAGCTGTATGATATATATGCATATATATATATATATAAAATTTGGTGATTTTGTATTCTGCACTCCATCAAACTAAGTTATCAGACCTCTTAGATTCATACCCACTGTTATGATCTCGCCATTTACAAAAACACCCTTTCATGCTGCTCATTTACTTCCTGGAGCATAATTAAACTCTCTGTGGCCAGACTTTTATTGCAAAGTAGTACATATGAAAAGCGTTGGTTACTATTGAAATTGTGGGAACAATTTCACTATCACATAAGCAAGGGTATGTACTATATCTGATATGTAGCTCATAATATTTAGATACTCCAGGTGATTGTTATTAATCATACATAATTTTGTGAGAATAATAATGACAGGGAACTATCTAAGATGTTAAATGCTTGAACAGGGAAAATTAGAGTTATCTTACTTTATTTTATTTCATTTTTAATTCAGCCATAAAATCCATGCCTGCTTTAGACACTGCCTGTGTTGGTATCTTGGTTTTGACCCTTTTATATTCTTAAGACAGAAGAAACTGGAAGCCAAGGCAAGTTCATGAGCAAATTTTCATTCTTTTAAAATTAACTTTGTCATTACTGGACTCGGAGAATTTGAAACTGTGCTTGAATTCTTCTTCTATTCAAATTCTTCATGTTTGACATTAAAAGGGAATTTAAGGATTTGAGAATCCTACTGCTTTTACTTACTTTTGATGTTGAACACTTATTCCTTCACAACAAAAGAGTGAATTTAAAATGCTGTGTGTCCTGCTTGCCCATGTAATGTATACACAAGAACTTCATGCTATGCCATGCTTTGTATAGCTAGCTCTTCAAGAATTCCATGCTAGAAATTGTTTGTTTAGATTCCAGAAAATTCTTTGCATTCTTTACCTAAAATTCTCCCCAATTAAATGATACTTAATTCTTTTAGCCTTAATCAATATAGAAGAATTTAGCATTTAAGTGTTCTGACTTACACAATTCCACAGGAAGAGTTGCAAAGGCCTAGCTTCTTAGAATTTGAATGTTTTATGTTACAGGCTTTTTTAGAGTAGAACAAATACAGGCATAATACATTTATTATCTCATTACAATGTTATGTTGTGACATAATAAAATAATCTTTTTTCAGTTATATGTCAACTTTCTTGAGCCCTAAGCAAAACGCTGATTTAGGATAAAATCTACATTTGAATTATGTCAGTATTTAATATATGTCTGAAGTAATTATCTTTCTCAGCATTAATATAAATACATTAGAATCATTGATAATTGATTATGAATTAGTCAGTTAATGAGCATTATTTGGACTTTAATTATGAAGGGAGGAATAAATTTGAACTTCAGTTTTATTGAGGAGTGAGAACTCACTTTCTTAAACCAAGAGCATGTGAAAGCTGTTTTTTAAGTCACTAAACATGAGTTTTAAGGAATCTTATAGCAGCAGTCAGATTTTGTCTAACAAAAGCTCCAGAGCCAGCAGGTACATGTAAGCAAATGGCCTGGGTTTTTCACATTAGCTAACAGTTTGAGTCTCTATGATTTCAGAAGCCAAGCAGAGGAAACAGCATCAATAGTAGTGCTCTGTGGAAATTCTATTGCACTTGGACCTCTTACTTACCTGAGTACTTTTGAGTTTCAAATTATTTATTTATTTACTTTAAATACAGTGCTCTTTTGTTCATGGAGATGCAGCAGTATTATTTCCAAACAGCTATACCAGGCCTGCCACTGTTAAGCAAATGCTGTTGTATGCAGTGAACATTTTTAGTACAGGAGAAAGAAGAAAGCTACCACTAAAATTACCCACTGAACTGGTATTTTAGTATTATAAATAGAAGACTCCTACTAGATGGCAAACGGCTTGAATTGATTGATATAAAACTTGCTTTCCAAAGTATATGGATTTCTATGGAGCATGTCTTTAGCCTATTTCAGATGTTATGTTATATATTTCTAATATGATCCCTTGGATCAGGAAAGATGTCAGACAATGGCTTGAATATGGGTAATATCTTATAGAACATCAGTGTACTCTGCTAGGGATATGTGATTAACTAAACCACATGAAAAAGGGTGTTGGATGGGAACAGCAGTTCTCTTTTGTTAAGTGGCTGTTTATTTCTTTTATCTATAGCTATCTTATTACCTATTGTTTTTTATTTGACTTTGTTTCTGAACATTTTAGAAATAAACACTATGTCAGTTATATAGTATAGCAAGCATGTTTTACCAATATTGTTTGGGCATTGAAAATTTTAAGCATCTGTCAAACATTTTATGATATCTACTTGGTATATGTACATGTCATAACACATTTGCAAGTCAGAATTCAATTTGAAAGATTTGGTTTTCTATTTTTACCATGTGGATATGAAATATTGAATACAGATCCTCAGAATTGGCAGCTAATGCTTTTACCCCATGCAGCCATTTTGTTAGCTTTTAATAATAACTCTTGATGTATGGAGTTTCTAAATCCAAATCTAACAACTTATTCTAGATTTCTTTTTTTTGAGGGGGGGCAAAATCATACTGTTATTTTAGAATAATTTGAGCTTTCAGAATCATGGAGAGAATGGTATTCATGTTTGTCCTAAAAAATGACCGACCTTTCCCCCATATTTTCTACAAATAATAAACATTCATTGATAAACATCACAACCAGATAATATAACATAAAGTAGAGTGAAATTTACTGGCCCTATATTGTCTCTGTATTGGACAAATGCATAGTAATTTGCAGCCACCTCTATGATTCATAAAAAAAACACTTTTTGCTTGCCTTCAGAATCTGTTACATGAAGCCCAATTGATCTTATATTAAAAACAGGAGCCAGTTAGGTGTTCCTCTGTAGGGAATGAGACAGTTCATGCACCAGGTACATATTCTGATCCTACTAAAAGAGGCTCCACAAACTGCCTACATCATTTCATAGTTACCTATGTTTGGAAGGTTTAGTTTCTTTCCATGAAAGTTCCTCAGTGATAATTTCAGACTCAGTGAGCTCCCAATAGCTTGGGTCCACTGTCTCTGTGGAGCTCCTCCTTATGTGGACTGGGACCAACCTCAACTGGCTTTGCCAGACTGAGTGGGACTCTTTGCTCTCCTTGGGGAATGGATTGGGGGATGGGGTGGGAAGCTGAGGGAGCACTGGAGAGACTGGGAGGAGGAAAAAGAGGGAAAACAGTGATAGACATGGAAAAAACTTAAAAGAAATGAAATGGGAAAAATTCATGAGCCAGATATTGGTGTAAGATCAGAGAAGCAGAAGAACAAGCCACTAGAGAAACTTCTCACCACTACTGAATCCTCAGGACAAAAAGAGTACATCCTGTTTCCAGAAATCTTCAGACTGAATGTCTCAAGTCCTCAGCAGAAAAAAGGTAGAAGGAAAGCACAGGCCTAAATTCCTGTCTTCTCTCCTCACCTTATATTTCTTTCTCTGCCAAATCATATCACTTCCTGTCTCAACATGTTTTCCTGCTGAGATAAAGCAGATGTTCTTCTCAAGTACTGGGAGCAGAGGCATGGGATCCCAAATGCTGGTATTATAGGTGTATGTGTAACCATTGTCTGGATCTTATTTTTCTCTTGGACTGGATTAATCTGTTGTTCAGGGTGGTCTTGAACTCACAGAGATTCAGACAAATCTCTGCCTCCAGAGTGCTAAGATTAATGGTGTGTGTCACCACTGCCTGACCTCTATGGCTAATTCTATGACAGCTTCTGTCCTCTGATCTTCAGACAAGCTTTATTTTTAAGACTATAAACAATGTATTACCACAAAAATCCTCCATGTTCTACCTTTCCATTTGTCCCCTCCTTCCAAACTCTGACTACTACTGATAATTTTAGTGCAGATATCTACATTTGTTTCTGCCTAAATAATACATATTAAAATCCATACAATATGTGGCCTTTGCAGACTACTTTCTTTCACTAAGTAGCATAATTCCATATTCTTATTTCGTTTCAGAGCTGGATAATATCCCATTGCCTGGGTATATCCCAATGTGTTTATCTGCTAATTGTAGGACATCTGGATTACTTCCCAATGATTTGAAAAGATTGTTTAAGTGTCTGTACTGATTCTATGTGAACATGTTTTCATTCTCCTTAGTATGTAAATACTAAGAAATGTTATTGTTGGCTCTGATGGTATAGACTTACCTTGAGAAAAAAATTTCAAAGTAGTCTTCAAAATTATACATAGCAGGTTTTATTTTTGAGATTACAATTTATTTACAGAATTTCTCCTTTCTTTTTCCTCCTATATATATCCAAATCCTCTTATACATATTCTTAATGAATCTTCTTCAATTTTTGTTCTTTATCTTATTAGTTGTTATTGGATACACACACATATGTGTGTATATACATATATTTGTATGCTTAAATTACTAAATATAAATTGCTTATTACATATAAAGATACCCGTATGTATATTTTCAGAGCTAAATTTTGGTAGACTATCCAATGATGAATGTCACTTCTCTCATTTTCATGTATCTTGGATTATTCATGTTTCATTGTGGAGGGCTGAGGCATCACAGGCTTATCTATATTCTGCTCAGTATGTTCATTGTTGTCATCCTTGTTCAGATGACAATTGAGCTGCCATGTTGGTGAGACATGATGGTATGTCTTCCAATATCACTAAGGAATTTAATTTCCCATGAATAATAATGGGGTATTTCTGTTGTTCCACATTCTTGCCTTAACTGGATTTTGCCACTGTTTTGTATTTCCAATTTCTAGTATTAAACATTGCAGTGTTTCTTGATTTCCATATGTTTCATGGCATTTATGGAAAGCAAATTAGACACCTAGTTTATCTCACTGGTAAGGTTTTAGGGGATTGTTTGCACATTTTTTTATCCCACTGTTTATTTTTATATGGTTACTTTTATGAGTTCTTATATAGTTTGACAGAAAATTTGTATTAGATATGTTATCTGTTTTGTTTGTGTGTCTGCTTTTTATGTGTTTTGTTGAGATAGGGATTTTCTGTGCAGCTTTGGCTAACTTGCAACTCACTCTGTATATGAAGATGGCTTCAAAATCATAGAGATTTGTTTCACTCAGCTTTGGCCATCACTGCCTGGCTATATCTATATCTATCTCTATATATAGTATATCTTTTAAAAATTTTCTTTTATAGTCTTAACTTACATTACTCTTCCTATCAACATGTTTTGTTTAGCATACAAATTCAAGTATAAATAAGTCCAACGAATCAACTCTTTCTTTTACATACTGTACTATGTGAGCATTGCAAAAAATAATGTTTCTCTCATTTTTTCAGCATATTTGTCATTTGCATATAGGAGGGCTATTGATTTCTTAAGTTAATCTTGTATCCTGCCATATTGATGAAGATATTTATCAGCTGTAGGAGCTCCCTGGTAGAATTTTGGGGGTCACTTATATATAGTATCATATTGTCTTCAATTAGCAAAAGTTTTACTTCTACCTTTCCAATTTCCATTCTGATGAGCATTTTTTGTTGTCTCATTGCTCTAGCTAGATCTTCCAAACCAATATTGAATTGATATGGGGAGAGTAGACAACCTTATCTTATTTGTGATTTTAGTGGGATCACTTTGAGTTTCTCTTCATTTAGTAGGATATTGTCTGTCTTCTTGCTGTATATTACGTTTATTATGTTTAAGTATATTAATGGTATACCTGATCTCTCCAAGATTTTTATCATGAAGGACTGTTATGTTTTGACAAAGGCTTTTTCATTATTTAATGAGAAGTTTCACAGAAGTCTTGGTACAAGAACAAGCTATACATAACAGATGTAAGGTTTCTGTTCATACAAACATAAAGGGAAAACAGTCAAAGATTTTTTTTTTTTTTTTGTAGGAGCTTTTCCTCAGGGGGATTCTGTTTGCTAGTGACAAGCAGAGGCATGGCTCCTTTAAGAGTGGCTTCCTGACTCAGCTTTAGTGGCAAACATTTCTAGGTCCTATGAAGAGGCCTTGCTGCAAAACACTTAAATGATGTTTATGAGCAGCAGGTGGCAGTGTGCTACTTGTGGCAGTATGAACCCTAAAATTTTCCATAGTTGGGGTGGTAAATGTCATTTCTGTAAGTACCTATGGCATGATGCTAGGCTCTAACAGACCAATGAACTGGGTCAAGCAAACGCCTCTTGTAGCCCTATAATTCTAGCCTTACCTCCGAAGATTAAAGGTGTGGCCAGTGTAAGAGAGATATACAGTAAAGATAGATTCAGATAAAAGACAACCGTGATAACAACATCCAAAAAACAAAACTCAAAAGAGCTTACGGTGTGTCCACAATATACTAGGCTTGAAAGAGAAAAGAGTAAAGATAGAAAATGTTCTTAAAAAGATAAAAAAAAAAATTTTAAAAAATCCATGTAAAGATACTGTCTGTTCTTCCTTTGTTTTTGAGCTTTTGACTTCAGAGGAAGGATCAAGAACAGGTAAAAGGCATTTGATTATAAATGTTGCTTAAAACAGATATATTTGACAAAAATTTTAAATCACCGAAGAAAGAAATTGAAGAGGATATCAGAAAATGGAAAGCTCTCCCATATTCCTGGATAGGTAGAATCAACAGAGGAAAAATGGCAATTCTACCAAAGGCAATCCACAGACCAATGCACTGCCCCTCAAAATGACAACAGAATATTTTTTGGACCTTGAAAGAACAATACTCAATTTCATCTGAAATAACAGGAAAGCCAGGATTGCCAAAACAATTTTGCTCAACAAAAGAACCTCAGGAGGCATCGCCATCCCTGACTTCAAGTTGTACTATAGAGCTACAGTAATAAAAACAGCCTGGTACTGGCATAAAAACAGACTTCTGGATCAAAGGAACAGATTTGAGGATCCAGACATTAACGATTAACGCAAAAACTTATGGACACCTGATCTTCGACAACGAGGACCAAATTATTCAATGGAAAAAAAGATAGTATATTTAACAAATGGTGTTGGCATAGCTGGATGGTAGTGTGTAGAAAAATGCAAATAGATCCAAGCCTGTCACCCTGCAAAAAACTCAACTCCAAGTGGATCAAAGACCTCAACATAAACCCAGCCACTTTGAACTTGATAGAAAAGAAAGTGGGAAATACACTTTTACAAATTGGCATAGGCAAACCACTTCCTAAATACAACACCAGTGGCCCTATCAACAACAATCAAAAAGTGGTATCCCCTGAACCTAAGAAGCTTCTGTAAAGTCAAGGACACTGTCAATAGGACAAAATGACAGCCTACAGAATGGGAAAAGATTTTCACCATCCCTACAAGTGATAGAGAACTGATCTCTAAGATATATAAAGAACTCAAGAATCTAGAGCCCAAATCCTTGAAAAACCCCATAAAAAAATGGGGTTCAGATTGAAAAAGGGAATTCTCAGCAGAAGAATTACAAATGGCTGAATGGCACCTGAAAAAGTGCTCATCATCTTTAGTCATCAGAGAAATCCAAATCAAAACAACTTTGAGATACCATCTGACACCTGTTAGATTGAATAAGGTAAAAGACATAGATGACAGCCTATGCTGGAGAGGGTGCAGAGCAAGGGTAACACTCCTCCATTGTTGGTGGAAGTGTAAGCTTGTTCAGCCACTTTGGAATGCAATATGGCAGTTTCTCAGAAAATTGAGAATCAATCTCCACAAGGACCCAGCAATACCACTTCTAGGTGTATACCCTAAAGATGCACAGTCACACTCCAAAGGCACTAGCTCAACTGTGGTAGAATGTTTTCTGTATGATGTAAATTAAGATCTCTTGGCCCATGCATGGCACCTTAGAAGTGGGTGGAGAATCAGGCAGCCAGGTAGGAGAAGGAGGGTGGAGTTTAGCCAGTTGCCATCCGTCCCTCAAAGAAACAGTATGTAGAAGAAACAGGTGAGCCACGGGGCTGTGGCGATGTGGTGCGAATATTAATGGAAATGGGTTGAATTAAGATGAAAGAGCTAGCTAGTAATGTGCTTGAGACATGGGCAAATAGTAGTATAAATTATATAAGTGTCTGAGTCATTTCTTTGGTGGGACAGAAGCCGTGGAGCACCAGGGTCCAAACTCCCAGGCCCAGCAGCCACGCATCAGGTCAAACCTCCACCGCTCACATGCGCCAGGTCACAAACCTCCCAGGACCAAAAAACGGGAATAACTTACTACAACAGTTGGCGCCCAATGTGGGGCACCAATTATCTTGGTATTGACCCAATGTGAGATAGGTTTTAAATGATGTTTATTTTGTGAGAATCACTTACAAAACAGAGAAGGTTTTAAGAAGAGGTAAAGGGGTAAGTTTGCAGCGCGCCAGAGCGTTTCTAAATGAAAGCTCCTGTCCCACACACCACATGCCTGAAAACCCGAGCCACCAAACCAGAACCGTGCCACCAGTCCGGAAACCTGCCACCAGTCCAGAACTCTCGTGAATGGTCCTGGCCCTGCGCAAGAGAATGCCAGCTTCCTGTCTCCCATCTTCTCCCTGGGTGTTCTACTTCCAAAGCTCGTTCTCGTTGACCATGCCCCTCTCTGTCCCGGCACTCAGCTGCTGTCAGTCTACCTGTGTAGATTCTGATTTCCCGATACACTCAACTATGTTCATAGCAGCAGTGTTATTTGTAACAGCAAGAACCTGGAACCAACCTAGATGCCCTTCAACTAAAGAATGGATTAACAAACTGTGGTACATCTACACAATGGAGTACTACATAGCAGTAAGAAAAAATGATATCCTAAATTTGCAAGCAAATGGATGGATTTGGAGAATATCCTCCTGAGCAAGGTATCACAAAACCAGAAAGATAAGCAAGGATGTACTCACTCACTAGTGGACTCTAAACAAACAAACAAACCAAACAACAAAAAAAAAAAACAAAGCATGCCCAAGCTGCAAACTACAGCTTGTGATCAGAAACACCTTAGACTGACTCCGTGGATCCCACTCCCCCTAGAGGAACACCTGACTCAGTCTGGATGTTGGGGGAAGAAAACCGGATTTGCCAGGAGTGAAAGATGAACTAAGTAATATTGGACCCTTGGGACTTTGGGACCACCTGCCTATAGGGGGATGGGGAGATGTGGAGAAGAGGGAATGAATGATCTGATGTGGTGCGAGGGGGAAGGGACCTTAAATAAGGATATACAAGGATAGGAAATGTGCTTCTTTATTCATAACAATTAAAAAAAAAGAAAAAAGCAAAGCATGCCTAAGCTGTAAACCACAACCACTGAATAGCTTGGGATCAGAAATACCTTGGACTGACTCCTTAGATCCTACTCCCCCTAGAGGAACCCCTGACTCAGTCTTGATGTTGTGGGAAGAAAACTGGATTTGCCAGGAGTGGAGGCTGAACTAAGCAATATTGGGACCTTGGGACCTTGGGACCGCCTGTCCATGGGGGGGATGGTGAGATGTGGAGAAGAGACAATGACCTGATGTGGTGTGAGTGGGAAGGGACCTTGAATAAGGATATACAAGGATAGAAAATGTGACTTCTTTATGCATAATAACAAAAAGAAGAGGAAAAAATATTGCTTGGTTAATCCAACCTATATGTTTTATAAATATCTTGACTTTAAAATTGAAGTAAAAAATATGTTACTTTGGAGAGGAGGTTTTGTTTTACTTACACAGAAAATTATAGACAGTGGATTTATTCAGGTTTAAAGAAAATAAGGTTTGATCAAGGAAGACTCCTGAAAAACCTCAGATTGTAACAGATGGCCCATATAATCAAACATTCCCAGAGTACCTCTGATATCATTTTCTTTGACCTCTGCATTTAAGAATGCTTCAAGTAGAGTGGCTGAGATGATCCAGCTTCACAGAATACTCAAGTCAGG
Source organism: Sigmodon hispidus (assembly GCA_004025045.1). NCBI lineage: Eukaryota > Metazoa > Chordata > Mammalia > Rodentia > Cricetidae > Sigmodon > Sigmodon hispidus. Next base: position 71,618 of record PVIH01004396.1, read on the forward strand.
ATTTGATCATGATCTTAAATTTTCTCAGGATCCCCATTAGATTACCAGCATCCCAATCAGCAGGAAGTTGTCTAAAGAACTATGCCCACATTTCCTCAAAATGCATTATGATTGTTTATCTGTATTTACAGTGTTGGTAATAAACTATATTTAAGATGAAAAAAAGCTATAAAAAGAAGCTTAGATTTGGGGTTTTTGTTTTACAGAGAAAAGACAGGGGATGCTGTGGGATTATATTCTTGTACACTATAAATATTTGTTATTGTAAATATTGGTTTAATTAAATGCTGATTGGCCAGAAGCTACAAAGGAAGTAGAGGGAGGGCAACCAGATGAGGACTGTTCTGGAAAGCAAAGTCACAGATATCAGTAGAACACAGAAGAAGGAACATAAAAATGCTGCTCTGAGAAATGGTACCAAACCCATTAGCTAAATATGTATAAGAATCATGAGTTAGTTTAAGAATAAGAGTTAGCAAGTAACAAGTCTGAGCCAGATTTCCATTCTTTTCTTTTCTTAGTAGTATTAGGCTTTTAAGCTTCCATAAGCTTCTGAGTTTTTGGTTTGTTTGTTTTGTTTTTTGTTTTAACTGATGTTTTCTTTCTGTTTTGACACTTGTAATGTAATTTCCTTTCAGTCAGTTTGACCAGCTTGATTTTCCCTTTACTATTTAAGACATCAAAGTTAGTATATGCTTAGCCTGACAACAACAAAATATTTTATCAGTACTATGAAATATAATTGGTAATTGTCTAAAATTATTAATTGAACATCATGACAACTATTGATTAAAGTTTATTGTATCACTTAACCATTATATAAATTTTGGCTTCTTTTGGGAACTGTATTCATTTAATGCATATTTTTACTAGTATGTTTCCAAGTGGTATTTTATGGTGGGATGTGGCTCATAGAAAATGGGGTACAGGGAAGTGAATGAATCAATATGATGAAAATATACTATTTTTACATAATTTTAAGATCTGAATCACACACTTTTCTAAAAATTCAAACATTTGATGTATACATTTTGTTATAAATCCAGTCATAATTTTGTTTTTTTGATATCTAGAAAATATGTAGCTGCCTTTTTGTCTTCTCTAAAAATAATGTGCAATGGAATAAGCTAAACTGAATTTGGTAACATACGCAGAATTAAATCTTTGATCAGACCTTAGGTTCCTAGAACTTTCTATGTGCCAAAGACTTCTAAGTATAGTACATATAGTAATCTGTTTGTATTTCTTTACTACATTGCAAAATTTTAATGTTCTCTCTTTTGGAGGTTAAAATATTTTCTTGAGGTTGCAAAAGCAGTTATTTATTTCAGCACATTAAATTCTGGCCCAAGAATCTAATCCCTTATTATTGATATGGCTTTCACTGAGTAAGTAACAGCAAGAGTCCTAAAATATTAATTACCCTTTACATTTTCTATTCTAAAAGCACCCTCTGACGTGCTGCCAAAGATTAAACAGATTGGCAAGTGTTTACAGTTCACTGGTGTATGTGTATGTTTTGTTTTACAAGATATCAAAACTCTGTCATCAATCACACTGATGCTGGTTTAGAAGCTTCTATTTAATTCAACATCTGTAATAATTTATCAGAAATTTGACCTTAATTCATTTTCACCAATTTAAAACTAGTTGTAGTTCTGAATTTTGCATATGCTGTTCACCCACATTATTTTTTTGGTGTTAGATCTGTTAGGTTTTGCCTCAGTTTCACTGAGGTAAAAGTAAACTAATTTCTTCAACTCCACATTGATTAATGTAACTCATTGAATCTCTCTCTCTCCTTCTGTTTCTTTTATTTTTTTGATTTGTGGTATTTCTTTTGTCTTATTTAAAACTTTGTTTCTAACATGCCAACCACTGTTTCCCCTTCCTCCCCTCTTCCCAGTCACTGTAAGCTTCTCCCCACCCCACCATTCATCCATTTCTCAGAGAGGGTAAAGACTCCCAGGGGGATTCAATAGAATCTGGCATATTAAGGAGTCTGGTATCAAGGTTGAGCAAGGTATCCCTCTATAGAAAATAGTCTCCAAAAAGCTAGTTCATGCACTGCCGGATGCCCTACAAACTACCATTCACATTCAGAGGGCCTGGTTCAGTCTGGTACAAGTTTCCCAGGTCTCAGTCTAGAGTCAATGAGATATCAGTAGCTCAGGTCAGTGGTCTCTGGGGATTTTCTGTTGTAAAATGTTCTTGCTCAAAGGTTCAGACTCACTCTCAGCCCTGCTTAGCCTCAAATAATCACATACAGGCTTATGTTATTTTTACACTGATTTACCTAGGGCCTAGGAATATAATGTACTAACTCCTTCATCTAAACTCAACCCATCTTGTTCAGCCGAGGGTCTTGGTGCCTTTTCTCAGAGCAGCATTTCAGGTTCTTTCCTCTGTGTTTGATGTATCTCTTAGTCATACATCCCTGTGGAGTCTTTCTGGCATCTGTGTGTCTCTGTTCTTCCTGTACTCAGAGTTTTCTTAGCCTCGTAGTCCTTCCCACACTTCCTGTTTGCTTTTGGCCAATCAGCTTTTTATTAAACTGCAGGACAATTATTTAAAACATAACATACAATTTCTTCATCAAGATCTTGACCCCTTTGCTCATAGAATCTCTCTGCCCTTTCTTCCACTAGTCTGAGAGCTTGACCCAGTACTTAGCTGTGGATTTCTGCATCTGTTTCTATTACTTGCTGGATGAGGTTTCCATGATAATTGGGGTAGTCAATGATTTGATGACAGGAAAGGAACATTCTTTTGATTGCACTGATTTCTACAACATTAAAACCAAAAACCTTGACATGAAGTGGAGATGGTTTCACAACTAACTAATAATGAGTGTCTTCCATAGAAGACTATTTAGTTACCTATGTTCAAGTCTCTATGCTCTTTTATATTAATAAAGTAAGCCGTTAATTAAAAAAAATTAAAGAGTTTGTACCTTGATTTCATTTATAATCTGTAAAAGTTGTACTTCTAGCTTTGCGTATTTTCACCTAGAATGATTTGAATTATGCAATTAGCACATAGAACATTAATGCCTTCTTCCATAGAATAGGTACCATCTCTGTTCTTATTTTATGCTGGAAGCCAAAGAGCTAAGGCCCCCATTGTCTTAAGCTATCCCATGAATTTGGGTGATTTCCTTTTTACTATGAGTCAAGTTTCTTTCCAGACAACAGGTGACTCTCTTCTGGTTAGGCAATTGACTGATAATTGATAGATTTCCATAGGAACACATTCTGTTTAGGAATATACCTTTTAACTGTGGAATTTCCATACTCTATGTGTCTATGTGCACTTCTCCTCTTTGATTTCTATTTCACTGCTGGCTGAAAAATGAAGTTTTAGAGCTTGATTAGAAATTTTGTCTTGCTCTTATTTTTTGTTTCTTATCCCTCCATTTGTTCACCCCTACTTCATGTCCACATTGAAGACCCTGCTGGCTGAGGAAATTGGTATCCCAATGCATGAAGCCACATGGATCACGACAAACATCTCAACCCAGACAGCCTCCTTGATCATGAGTAAAGATCTTCATTGTGATCACCATGAAGCTGCCCGACCGACCTTGAGTCCATTCTGCAATAAACTCACAGGTAAAGTGACTTACCATGGGACAAGCATTTATTCTTAACCAGACTTAAGGAGTCCCTCAAAACAGAACTAGGGTTAAGAAAAAATATCTTAAAAGGTTCTTGATTTTATTGGAGATGTTTACCTCTGATTTTCACAGGAGGAGACTACTGATGAAAAGAGTTGGAGTAGAGTAGGTAATTGCATCCAGGACTATCACAATGCCTTTGGTCCTGAAAAGGTCCATATCCTGGCCTTTTATTATTTTAATTTAATAAATGATGTTTTAAGAATATATCACAATTAACCATATATTCAGAAGGTTATTAAGGAGGGAGAAAAAACTCTCCAACAAGTCTCTCATCCTCCTTCTAGATGTGGATCAGTTATCAATTCACAATAGAGCTCACAAATGTTGACTTGGTCCAATGATGAGGGAAATTAGGAACTGTTGTACCATATGTTGTGTTTGGTTTACCTGTGAATTTATGGAGCAGAGATATACTTGGTCAGATGAATGCTATTACATGTAGTCCAAACAATATTGTTACTCATTAGATGCTAAAACAGGAATATTTACCAGGACAGGGATTAGGAAGAAACTCTCAAGGAATAAAAGACTCCATTTCTGTTATTCAGAGAAATGATCACTATGATTCCCTGAGGGCCCTGCAGCCCAAATTGCCCTCCCTCATTGCTATTCCTGCAGGCTATTTAAAGATTGCAATTGATCTTAAGGACTGTTCTTTTACTGTCCCCTAACACCCATATGATAGACAGTGATTTGCCTTTAGCTTACTGAGGACTAATTTCCAGGGACCTATGCCCCATTACCAATGGGAGGTCTTGCCACAGGGCATGACCATCAGTCCTACCTTGTGTCAAAAATTTGTTGCCCAAGCTATAGATCCCCTAAGATATAAATGGCCACAGATTTATATTACCCATTACACAGATGACATTTTGTTTGCCAGATCTGATAGTGCCCCACTACTTCTTTGCTGTCAAGACTTATCCCATAATTTAGCTGCCCAGGGCATTCAAATAGCCCCAGAGAAAATTCAGTGAATAGACCCCCTATTTTTGCATAGGTTTTAAGCTTTACTACCAAAAAAATTAACTCAGAAAATTAAATTAAAGGTTGCTCATCTTTGAACACTGAATGATTTTCAAAAACTTTTTGGTGATTTCAATTGGATCAGGCCCTATTCTAAACTTACTACTGGAGAATTAAAACCCTTTTTTGACATTTTAAAAGGGAGCCCTGACCCCTCTTCTCCAAGAAAATTAATTCCCCATGTGATGATTGACTTAGATTTAGTTAATAAGGTTATACAGAATCAGAGACTTTCCTTTATTTCCTGTAATAAACCCTTTCTGCTTATTTTATGTGCTACTGCCCATTCTCCTACTGGGGTCTTCTGGCAAGAGTGTCATTTACTTTGAGTTCACCTCCCAGCCTCCCCCACCAAGATACTTGTTACTTATCAGTCCTTAGTTGCTATGCTTGTTGTGCTAGGACATGAACAGAGCCAACAACTTTTTGGCAAGGATCCAGATAAGTAAATTCTTCCTTATACATAGGAATACTTGGATTGGCTATTTCAGACCACTAATGAATGGCCTATAGCTTGTTTCTCCTTTCTGGGAACAACTGATAATCACTATCCTGCTGATAAGTTATTTCAATTTGCAAGGATACATTTCTTTCTTTTTCCCAAGGCTTACCTTCTCTCACCCCCTGTCCAACACTAGATTGGTTTTTATTAATGGTTCCACTAATGAAATTTCAGCATTTGTTGTTGATGGGAAGGCCACTTTATGTCACTCTCCCTATTTGTCTGCTCAACTTGTAGAGCTGTATGTTGTTGTTCAGATGTTTCAATTATTATTGACTCAACCCTTTAATTTATATACAGACAATGCCTATATAGGTCATTCAATTCCCTTCAAAGAAACTGTTGCTTATATAAAACCCTCTACAAATGCTGCTTCCCCACTTTTTTTTTACAACTTCAATGTTTGATTTCCCCCAAACACCACCCCTTTTGTAGGACATCTTCAAGGCTACTTTGATTTGTCTGGGCCACTGACCAAGGGAAACGCCCTTGCAGAAGTAGCCACCTGTCTCACCTTTCCAGTGATGAAAGGATTCCTCCCTCAAGCTGCTAAAGCCCATACCTTGCATCACTTAAATTCTTAAACGTTATGCTTACTCTTTAAACTCACCAAAGAAAGGGCCAAACACATAGTTAAACAATGCTCTACCTGTGTCACCTCCTTGCCTGTTCCCCACTTAGGAGTAAATCCCCGAGGTCTAGTCTCTAATGAGATTTGGCAAATGGATGTTACACATTTATTAGAATTTGGCAAGCTTCAATATATTCATAGTACCATTGACACATTTAGTAATTTATTTTTGCCTTTCTTCAGGCAGGGGAGACTTCCAAAAATGTTACTGCACATGTTAGTAATTGTCTCTCCATAATGGGTCACCCCAAAATTATTTAAAGTGATAAATGTCCAGGATATACAGGAAAAAATTTTTCAACACTTTTGCAACCTGCATCAGATAAAACATGTTATAGGTATTCCCTATAACACTCAGGGTGAAGGCACTGCTGAACGAGCCCATCAGACCCTTAAAACTACTCTTCAAAAATTCAAAAAGGGGGACTTTAGCTCACCAAAGGATTCCCTAGAAATATTTTCAGTCATGCCCTGTTTGTCCTTAACTTCCTTACCTTAGACAAGGATGGAAGATTGGCAGTTGATCGCCTTTGCCTATCTAATACACAAAAAAGACATGCAGTGGTCATATGGAAAGATCCACTGACATTTTAATAAAAAGGGCCCAACTGAGTACTAATATAGGGTTGAGGGTCAGCTTGTGTCTATGATACCCAAAAAGAGGCACCTAGATGACTGCCAGAATGCTTGTTAAAATAAGTAGATATCAATCATGATAAGCCTAAACCCTGGGAATGAGTCCCTCCCTGAGGACTATTTTTCTTCTTTACAGATGATAACAACAAATGCTTGGTGAGGACTCTTCTGGACACTCTGGACCCTGTGAACCCTTCCCTTGTCATGCCAGGATCTTGGGCCATCTGCTAGATCCCCCTTCAAATGACACTTTTTCTTAACAGAGAATTATACTGATTATGCCAAGACTAAGTATTTTGAGTACTTTTTGGCCACTGCTGACTGACCCCCCCAGTGGGATGCCAAAAACCTATTTTGTTGAATTTAGCCAATTTTCAGGCCCAGCTTGGAAAAACAGCTCCTGTACTTTGTTTTCTGTTTGATCAAACTAAATCTTTTTGTAAGGATAAATGGATTGAGGAGAGTGTGAGATGCCCCTATTGCTCCTACAATATTCATGATGCCCTCCTTCCAACTAGAGGCCAAATAATCTGCCATAATGTTTGGAGTGGACACAGATTATGTCGATCCACGTCAAGGTTCACATTGCTTATCTGGGATCCTAAGGACTCAAGCTGGACCAGTCCCATTAAAGGAGCCATGTATGTGACCAGGCATGCTAAATGGCTCATTATTAGGATTTATATCTGGCTTTCCTATGTTCAGGTTCAGTCCTTGGTCCATATTAATATATTGCAGTGGAAGGAAGAATTAACATCACAATTATCTTCCCTGGCCCATCCTTTTTCTTGGCTTTCACTTTTCAGAGAAGGCCTCATGCTTGCCAATGTTACTGGAGTTGGTAATGTTTCTGATTGTTTTCTCTGTTGGGCATTGGGATACCCTCCAACAGTAGTTCTTCTCCTGATACCATTTAATTCCTCCATCATAGACAGTCATCTGGGGTTTTGCTCATCCCTTATGTCCCCTTATTTCAATCCCCAAGTCATTCTCAGTTTTATTTTGCTTTTCAAATGCCTCCTCCTTACTGTGTAATGTGACTAGTGTACCCTCTAGACCCTTTGCCCCCACCAGATTTTTTCTTTTGGTATAATGGTACCCTTTATGAAAATTTGACTGTTCCCATTTCTTGAGAGCGCCTTTGCCTGCCCATAACCTTGGTGCCACAGTTAATGCTTCATACTTGTAGTGAATTTTAGGGATGGGACTGCTGCTATCACTGATATGGCCTAAGAGAGCAATCTTTTTGCCACTTGTGGCGAGCATCTTCCTTGTCACCTTGCTGGTTGCTGCCAGCTTGGATGGAGGTGCCTTGGGATACTCCCTCATAACTACAGCCCATTTGTCTCAACAGCTTCAGCTGACCCTAGAGGCCTTTGCAGAATCCCTATTCTCCCAGCAGAAACAGATAACTTCCCTTGCTCAGGTAACTCTTCAAAACTGTCAAGCTCTTGATTTGTTAACAGCAGAGAAAGGTGGAATGTGTTGGTTTTTTTTTTTGAGAGAAGGGTGTTGTTACTATGTTAATACATCTGGGATGGTAGAGACATAAGTGAATAAGCTTTATAAACATAGTCTTGATTTCCACAAACTGAGATTTTCTGCAGCCACAAATGATTGGTGGAAATCATCTGTTTTCTTTGTTAATGTATCTTGTAGCACTCCTGATTAAGATTTTGCTCCTTTTTAACACTGGGGCCCCTGATTTTTGGCAAGCTTACTTGCTTTATAAAGTTACAAATTGACTTCCTGGCCCTCAAACTCATACAGGTCTATTATCATTGCATTGATCTTACATATTAAGGATTCAAGGAACCCTTAGGTGATGAGCTTTCTATGGGAACTGCAAAGAACTCAGAACTATGCAAGCTTGCTTATGAGCAGCTTGGGTACAAGCAGGCAGTGCTGCCTTATTACTATAAAATTCTCCACATTGAAGACCCTGTTGGTGGGGCAATTTTATAGTAATAGTGCAGTTTCTTGAGTTAGAAAAACTTATTTCTTATTTATTATATGTGTATACATATTTTGTATAAAAATTAAATAAAGTTACAACTACAATTCCTATAATAAAATGTTATTGATCCTTTTGAAGATATAGCTATAGAAAAGAAACTAGTTAGAGACTGCATGAATGATTGCTAGGACTCTCTCAAGTAGTGATTACATTAAAAATGTCACTCAGTGGAAAAGCTTTGCCTAACATGATTTAGGACCTGAATTCAAACTCAATTCACAAAATTGTTATAAGTAAATATTAGCATGTATAATATAATTAACAGCACTTGTAAAAATTCATTAAAGAAGTAATTTTCATTCACATACTTAAAAGAAGTTCAGTATAGTTTGAATTTAAGGAGGGATGAGTAAAAAGTAGGAGATAACTAAAGATAATATCAGGCCATACTATGTAGACCATACTAAAGTTTTTATCTTTATTCTAATAAAAAGAAATATCTAGTATGTAAGTTGCTAAATTATCCATGCCCATCTGTGGTGGGATTATATTATGTTGTTACTGTTTCTTGTCATTATAAATATTTGTCCTGCCTATGGGTTTACTAAAAGCTAATTGGCTAAAGGCAGACAAGAAGTGTGGGTGAGGCTACCAGGCTAAGAAAACTTGGGAACATCTCAGAGCAGAGACAGATGCCACAGAGGCACCAGAGATCCCAGGAGATGATGGAGAGGAAAGAAGCTGAAATGCTTCTCTGACAGAAGGTACCGAGCTGCACAGCTGAACAAGATAGTTTGACTTTAGAGGAAGGAGTTAGCAAGTATATGCCTGGGCCCTAGGTCAATTAGCAGAAAATTAATCGAAATGTCTATGTGTCTCTGTGGGACTGCATGCATTTCTGTGGGACTGTGGGTATGAACCTTGAGACTAGGCCAGCTAGTCTAGACCAGAAACCACATGTAACACCCATCATAAAATAATTATTCTGGCCAGTGTTTGTTCATTTTAATAATTATATGTTGCCAGTTCACATAAATATGAATAGTGTATTCTTTGTAATGACTTCAGTATTTTTCTATATGTTTTGCATTTTTATGCATGGAATTATGCCACCATATGCTCACTCAATTATATGTAGCCTCATAAGTATTCCTTGAGTTATTGAAAGGTAGATTATTATCCAATCTAACCATTGTATAGTTTTAAAGTGAAATGTTTCCCATTAGACTCACTTATCTAAACACTTGGTACTAAATGTGTCACACTGGTTGGGAAGGTAGTGCTGTCTTACTGGATAAAGTACATTGCCAAGGGTGGTCTTGGAGAGTCATAACTGTATTCCACTTTCTGTTTGTTCTCTCTGCTTTGTATTTGTGGTAGAAGATAAAGTCTCTCAGCTTCTACTCAGCCTGCTTGCTGCCATTATGGACTCTTCCTCTGGAAACTTAAACCTCAAATAATTCCTTCTGTAGTGGGATTATGTGTTACATTTTAAATAATTGTCCTGCCTATGAGTTTAACAAAATGCTGATTGACTGAAGGCAAACAGGAAGTATGGGTGGGGTTACTAGACTAAGAAAACTCTGATAACATCTCAGAGCAGAGGGCAGATGCCACAGAGATGCAACAGAGACATGATGATGAGGAGGCAACAGATGCAGAGGAAAGAAGCTGAAATATTCTGAGAAATGATATTAAGCCATATGGCTGAATAAGATGGATTGAGTTCAGATGAAGGAGTTAGCAAGTTATATGCCTGGGCACTGGGCCAATCAGCATAAAAATAATATAAGCCTTGGGTGATTATTTGAGGTTAAGCAGAGCCCAGAATAGGATCAAACCTCTGGCCTAGAAGGAAAGTCTGGCTCAGAAACCTATTATAACAAATGGTGCCCAACATGAGTGATATACACACACATAAAGCTTGAGAAAATTTTAAAAGGTTTCTAAAGCACAGAATCAGAGGCAGAAATAAATTCCACGAGTTATGTCTCTCACATGAGTTGTGGTATAGAAATGCCCTATTGAGATGTGATGGCTTGGGCTACAAAAGAGTGAGCTTTTAGAGTGCAGCTAAGCTGCATCAAGGCCAGTTCCTGAAGTCTCAGAGAAGACTCAGTATAAGAAACAAGCTATGGTGGCCATAGCGCATCTGTGGGCATTAGCTGTGACCTACTTTGCTTTCTTCATCTGTAGCTAAGCCTAACCTGGCTTGAGGAGCTATAGTTTTATCTTTAATGTTTCATGTATTTTAAAGAAAAGAGAAATTTTATTACTGTGTTTTTAAAAAAATAATTTTTAAGCCCTAATAAAAAACAAAAATAAATAAGCTGCATATGGTGGACTTAAGGTTTCTGTTCCCACAGGCAAAAAGGAAGAGAGTCAAAGACTGATTCTTAGTAGCAACAGCATTTCCTTGTATCAGCTTTGTTTGCTGGAAGCAAAAAGAGTTGCAGCTTTTTTAAACTTAATTTTCCTGATTCAGCCTTGGAAGAAAAACACTTGTGAGTTGTTTAATAGGTTATCCTGCCAAATCCTTAAATGGACTTCATGAGCATTAGATGACAGTGCATTGCTTGGTGATTATATGGACTCTAAAATTTCCCAGAGTAGTAATTGTGGGTCCTACCAGTACCTTGGCTATAAAGCTAAATTAAATAAGGCTAGAGTAGGAGGTGGGCAAAGCCAGCCAGCTGTTCTAGCTCAGCTTTTAATTCTTAGCCACATTTTGGCAGATTAAGGGTGTGGCCAGAAATAGAAAGTAATAAAGGGAGCGGGGTAGAGTCAGCCACCCTAGTGAAGCCTTTAATCTTTAGCCAAACCTTGTCGGATTAAAGATGTGATCAAAAACAGAAAGAAATAGAGCTGGGTGGGTCAGCCACATTAGCTAAGCAAAGATGTAGTCAGAAACAGAAAAGACAACAGATCTACAGTAGAGATAATTTTTTTTATTTTCTTAGCCATTTTTATTTCTTTTATTGAAAATCCTCAGTTTTGATGTCACAGAAAAACCACAATTGATACAACAATGAGGAGGCAACAGATGCACAGAAAGGAAGCTGAAATGTTGCTCTGAGAAAAGGTATTGACCTGCACAGCTGAACAAAGATGGGATAAATTTAGATGAAGGAGTTAGCAAGTTATATGCTTAGGCCCTAGGCCAATTGACATAAAAATAATATAAGCATGTGTGTGATTATTTGAGGCTAAGCGTAGCTGAGAATGGGACTGAACCTCTGGGCTAGACCAGAAAGTCTGGCCCAGAAACCTATTACAACACCCTTCCTTTTATAAGATATACTGATGTTTTATAATAGCAACAAATGTAGCTAACATAACCAGTGATTTTATGAATTGAATAGTCTATGCCAGCATAAGGAAGGGATTCAAAATATGCACATAACAGAGAAATATCTAACATGAGAATCCAGTTGAGATAGTGCACAACAACAAAAACAAAAAGATAAAGATAAAGCAAATATACCAACTTCAAATTTTGTATTTCCAAAAAGAAGTATATGAATTTTGTTGTTAAGTGGCATTTTCATAACATTGGACTAAAAAACTACTGCACTCCATCTCCTTTCTTTCACCTTTTAGCTTTATACCTGCAATCCTGCAACTGAGAATTTTCATGAAAAAAAAATCACAATTTTAGGATATTGTGAATTATTATTTTTATGTTTTATGCTTACTAGTTTTTTTTATCAATTTAATACAAACTAGAGTCATTTTGGAAGAAGGAAACTCAAGTGAGGATATACCAACCCCAGACTGGTCTGTTGACAAGGCTGTGATGGATTTTTTTGATTTATGATTGATTTGGGAGGAACCAGCCCACTGTGGGCAGATCCTTTTATGGGCTGGGAGTATTGGTGTTATTAAAAAGCAGGATAAAGAAGCCATAGTGAGCATGACGGTAAGCAACACTTTGAAGAAACTCTACATCAGTTTCTGTCCTCCATTTTCTGCCCTGACTTCCTTTCATGCTAAACAATGATGGTGAAGTTCAACTGAAATAAATCTTTTCCTCCTTAAGTTGTTTTTGGTCATGGTTATTTTATCACAGAGATAGAAACTCTATCTTAGTTAGAGTTTCTATTGATGTGAAGAGACACCATAATCATGGTAACTTTAACAAAGAAAAAGCATTTAATTAGGGTAATATACTTTCAAAGTTTTACTCCATTATAAAATCATGGTGCAACATTGTGGTATACAGGTAGACATGATGCTGGAGGAGGATCTGAGAGTTCTACATCTTGACCCAGAAAGGAGGGAGCAGAAGGTTGTGGTCATATATTGTATAATTAATAAAAGTTGACTAGATTATCAGAGGACAGAATCACAAACAGTCAGCCAAGACAGTAAGGTCAATAATTGGTGACCCACACCTTTAATTCTATCCCTAGAGGGATAAAGATTCATCTGGATATCTGTGATTTCAAGTTCTAACACTCAGGAAACGGTAACACACACTTTTAATCCTATCTCTAGGAAAGTTGAAACAACAAGAACAATAGCTGGTCTGGGAAAAAATAGAAGACAGAACAAAGGAGAAGTTCAGTCATTATGGATGAGTGACCAGTCAGTCTGAGGATCCATGAAGATAGGAAATATGAATTTAAACTTTGCAGTTGACTGGGAGAGAATTGGCTGTGGTTTGTTCTCTATCTCTCTGATAACCCAGATTGTCCCCAATATCTGGCTTTGGGTTTTTATTATAATACTAAATAGAATTTGTACAATAGAAAGTAGTAAGAGGTACTGAGTGTACCTTGAACATAGGAGACCTCAAAACTCTCCCTCCATGTGATACACATTCTCCAACAAAGCCATACATATTCCAGAAAAGTCACATGTCCTAATAGTGCCACAGTTTCTGAGCTTATGGAACCAATTATATTCAAATCACTACAGACTTTAAGAAATGGTCACTCTAACATTCCATTTCCTGGAGACTGTTGTTTACAGTTAAAAATGTATTATTATGTAAGTAATGTAATATAAGTAAAAATTTGTTATTATGTTTATATGTTACATTCCAGAAAATTTCTGGTGAAGCCCTAAAATTCATGTATCCCTAACTGACAGTTGCACCATCTGTAGACCTGTGGCTGGCACTCTAGGATGGTTTTAAAATTCCAAGCATGATCCCATTACTAATTAATGCTTTGGTTTTTGTAAATATTTTAATAAGACAAATGTCCCTTACATTCAGCTGTCAATTCTTGAAGTTATGACACAAAATGGAAGCTTTGGATTAATTTGCATAGAAATAATTCCATACTAGGGTTCTGGCAAAACTTAAAAGTCATTGAAATGTCATGTTTTGATAGTTCATATACACTAGACTCCCTCTGTACAATCATTTTCTTGTAAAGCTTTGTAGTACATTTACATTCTGTGCACACTTAGTCCCATGTTGACTCTGGTGATTCTTAATTGCATTCTTCATAGGCAGCTTTCATAATAAGTTTATTTCTATTTACAACTAGTATTATCATGGCTAAAATTTTAGTCTCAGTTTAATTATTAACAATAGCAAATTTTAGTTTCTTCTTTTAAGAAGACACAGAAATACTTTTCATAATAGTAAGACTCAGTAAATGGAAAGGTTTTATTTGATTGATGTTAACTTTTTTTTTTTATCTGTGAGCTTATCATTAACTCCAGGTTTCAGTTGTTGTCTTTATCATTTTCTTTTATTTATTAGAACACTAGAATTGATCATTAAAAAAAATCTCTGGATTTTACTTATTTTTGTGTTAATTTTTGCCCTTTGCATTTTCAGTATCTCATCTCTTAGAAAACATAAAAATCTATACTTATTTTTTAGTTTGCATGATTGCACATAAGCTATGTGTTCTATTTTCTTATTTTACTTTGCTTTACTTTAAAAAAACATTAAAGTAATCCCTTGGGAATGACTCAGTGAATAAGCTCGTCCTGAAACCAAGTTGAGTACCCTGTAACCACATAGGAAAAGTGGTTCATTGCTGAGTGAACTTGTAACACAGGTTTTGGAGTGTGGACATAGGGAGATCTTGGTAGCTCATGAGCCAACTCGCCTAGGAAAACTAGTATGTGATTAATTGTGTTAGTTATCACAAGGCATTATGAAAGAGGACAATACCTAATGTCTTCTTCTGGTATCTGAATATGAGTGTATAGCTGCATGCATCCAATACACACTCATGGACAAATCGTGCTATCCTGATTGAGTTTCTGTCCAGACTTCCTTTGATGATGAAAAATTATTTGGAAGCATAAGTCAAAGAAATCTTTTCCTTTTCAAGTTATTTTTGGTCATGGTGTTTCATTATATAAATAATAAACCTAAATAGAGGAATGTGTTGTGGTCTCATGTTTTGTCCCACCAGAAACTCTCAAATACCTGGTAACTGCTTCCAAAGTAATTGACTTGGAGTCTTAATATTATAGTGACCATTGGGCCAGTAGTTCAGGCTTATTACTATCTAGCTCTTACATTTTAATCAATCCGTAATTCTTATCTATGTTTTTCCACATGGTTTGGTACCTTTGCTTCAGTGCAGCATTCTCATCTTGCTTCCTCTGAATCTGGCTAGAGACTGCTCCTCTACTTTTCCTCTTCTCAGAATTCTCCTAGTCTGGTTGCCCTGACTCCAGTTCCTGCATATCTTCTGGCAGATCAGTGTTTTATTTAAAAAATGTGAGTAATAAATTTTTACAATATACCAGAGAAAATATCTCAGCAATATGTGTCTGTCTTAGTGTAAAAATAATAGATTGAATGCTAGGAACCAGACAGAAAGTCAGTGCAAGATCAGTTTTCTTATGTGAAAAAAAAATTGCAGATTAGCTAAGAATATTGCTTTACTTTCACATTTCTTTTAGGATTGGTGGCTTCTGTATGTTCTCTTAAGTGATTTTTTTAATTACAAAGAATAAGTGACAATTACTTCTTTAGATAAAAAGGAGCATATCCATCTTAGGGGAAATTGGTCTAAGAAACATCTTTTCAGAAAGATAAGTTCATCAGAAAAGTTCATCTGCTTCTTTAAAAAAATACACCTGCAGAAAAATCTTTTAGTAAATGGTCTTAAGCTTATAATGGTCTCTGATGAACTCTCTAAGTGAATTCCTTAATATATTGCAAACACTGAATTATAATCAGTTTAACATCAATGAAGCAGAAGTTTCTATGACTGCAGATACACACAATTTAATTATGAGTTGAATGGGAATGAGCTTATAACAGTTATTGACAATTTTCATAAGCTTCTCTAAAAAGATGTTCTGTCATCTGAGACCTTTTTCAATTAATGATAAACCTAAAAATACTACCAATTTGAGTAAAATTTGCCTTATTTTTACTATACATCAAATTTAAATCTGAAGTTAGACTTTCTGGTTCATTTTTACAATGACATTTTTAAAAGAGAAATAAATGAAGTGGGATGTTTTGAGAAGAAAAAGACTTACCTGAATATTCAATAAGTTGAAATGTTTATATGGACTTAATTTGGTATGTGTTTACAATGTTTAAGGCAAAAATAAATCAAATACATTTTTAAACATGACTAGTTTTCCATTTGAAATGTTGTTATTAGATTCAATCAGGCATTTTTGCCATTGGGCAAATTCTCTTTGCCCTTCTGGACAGTACACTGAAAGATTTGCAATAATAATATTTTATGTGATTACCCAGAGAAATTTCTGGTCAGTACTAATTTTTCAATTACAGTCATCTTACAGTTTGGAATCTTTATATAAATGACCTAGTGAGGCCTAGGTTTGTTTACATTCACCTCTTCCAGATTTAAAGTATTTTGATTTTAGGAGTGACAAAACTGAGGACTAAAAACAATAAGTATCTTTCCCTAGAAATCTGAAAATTTGGGAATCAAGGCTATTTCTCTAAAATCTTGATTGTGAATAAGTACCAATAAATCTAAAGTTATTACCATAAAGAAATCTATAAGTCATTTAAAAAAAAACTTTAGTAAATGTTTTACTGTAGTCACTATTTCATGATATTGGGTGAATTTTATCTGTATTTAGCATTCTTTGTTTCGTACATTTCTATCCCTCTTAGTTCATCTAAGTTTTCTTTCTATATGTTACTCAACTAAGCAATTTATAAACAGACATCATGGTTAACTCTTTTCATTATTATGTGTTAAATTTCATGCTATGATCCTTTGAGTTATATTATTCAATTATAATGCTTTTATAAATTTTGATACTTAGCTTATAAAGTGTTATACTTTTAGCTTTTACATGTGTGTGTGCATGCATATATGTGTGTGTTTATGTAATACTGTGTGTATATAAACATTGAGAAAACAGAAAGTGTTCTTTAGGCAGGAAAAGAAGCTTAAGGGAGAGTCATGGCTGAAGTCATAGAACATATGAGATATGAATGTGGAACTGGGGATGGAAGGACAAAAGGAAGAATAGAGGGAAATTAATGGGAAAGTGGAAATGTAAGGACATTAACCACATCTGCAGATATATGACTGAAGCCTCTAGTGTGCTGGAGCTGCAAGCAAAAAAGGCCTACACATTCAGAATCAAGTTAAATCATGTTAGCTCAGCTAAAACAAGATACACAATAGCAAATAACTATAACATGAGGAGTCTCATAGTGGTGTTAAGGGCATATAGGCACAAATATCTTATGGGCTTCCTTTTCTATAACCAGTCTTTCCAACATTGTGAATGTCTATATTTCATTAGACAACATTTGAAAGCAAACTTGCAAGTACAGAACTATAGTTTATATTTCCTGGTATTCTTTTTTTTTGGAATAATTTGAGAATTAACTAAGAACAATACTACTATGCCACTATGTGCTAAAGTCTCAAAACTGATGTAGACTTCTATTTTAGACAGTAGACTATTGATGTGAAGTGACACTAAGAACATAGAAATGCATATAAAAGAAAGATTTAATTGGGACTTATCCTTGAAGTCTAGTCAATTATATAGCAGCAAGTACGACTGCATGCAGGATGGCATGTTATTGGAGAAGTAGCTGAGTACTGAGTAGTGGCTGAAGATGCAGAGGCAGCAGGAACACAAAGAGCCACTGGGCATGGCATGGACTTTTAAAAACCTCTAAGCCCACCTCAGTGACACCCTTTCTCCAACAAGGCCACACCTCTTAGTTTTTCAATTAGAACCACTCCCTGTTAACCAGGCATTCAAATATATAAACATTTGAGGGCTATTCTTAGTCAAACCACCTTGTTTTTTAGATTTTCTGGCTCAGGTTGTTAATTGAGCAGGAACATTTCTTCTTTTCAGGAGTACATGTCTACTGAAAATAACTGAGAAGCTTCAGTGTATTATCAACTCAAGCCTGAGTCATTCTGCTGCCATGACCTCCCTCTGCTGTCCCTACTGAAGGCCTGCAGCACCCAGATTTTTCTTCCTGTTGCTATTTTTGTGAGATATATGAGCTAGTGAATACCTTCTTTCAGATTCATAACACTAATCACTGGGAAAGACTTTCAAGGCAAATTTAGTTCAATGTTTTAGCTAAAAGACTGTTCTATTTTTCTGCCCATGTCAGATGAGAGAAGTTGCTTTCTCATACTGACATGGCTATTATAAAATAGTACTGTCCCATCTTATTTTAGATTTATCTAATTGCTAGATATTGCTCTGGTTTGACATCAATGTCCAAATTTATTTCTCCATAGCCACTACCTCAGCATTCATTATATCTGTGAAATTAAGTTTGTCTCCTTTTCTCCCACAGGTGAATATACTTTATCAGAAATCACATCTTCATTTTATATGCGAGTATACTATTTTCTTGACATAATTTTCCCTCTCATGTATGTTCTCAGCACTTGTTTTCTCAGGAAGTAAATGTGGTTTTGTATCCTCTTTCATTCATTGATTTCTTCTGGATCTCATACAATATTATAATATTATGTCTTTGAATTCACTTTCACAATATTATATTTTATTTCAGCTGCTTTTGTCTAGCTATACTACTTAGAAGAAAATGGTGTCATTCATTGTCTTACAACTGATGTTTTTCTTATTGTGACTAAATATCTCATTGTGTTTCAGCCAGCATATACCACAGTTTTTGCATATTGAACTCAACTCCATTAGCTTCTATACCTTCCCCTAATAATTAACCTTTTGTTTCATCTCAGTGCAATCATTTTGCCTAAAAGTAGTATAAGTGAGCTTGTTTAGAAATGTTCTGAGATTAGTTAAACCATAGATACAGTTTCTATTGATAAATAAGCTTTTATAAACAGTTCCACTTATAAATAGTACCACATGATGGTACTCTACAAAAACATAAACTGAATATATTTCAATTCCTATTAAAGACCTAGGGTGCTTTTCTGCACAAAGGATTAATTCAGTGACAGAAATGAAAGAGCTACTTTGCTAAGAATTGCCATCTTTGAGTTAAAGAACATTTAGCTTAATTTGTCTTTTGTTAACCAGAAACTTATGGTCAGTGGAGATTAATAGTGTGCTTTCCAATTTATTCTATTTAATTCTGAGCTGGTCTAATTTCACCTGCTGTGATACAGGGTAGAGACTTAGAGAAAGCTATTCCATTAAGAAAGCCTGCTGTGAAGTTTTCAATGTTTAAAATTTTAATGTATTTTTGCAACATACATTTTCAGGTGTCTGGTAAATATTTATTGGTCCATAGTAAGCTGATATACAAGAGAAATAGATTTACACCAGTGTAACATCAACCTGATTTTTTTTATAATTACACCTTCCATCATAACTGTTACCTAACAAGGGGTGCTCCTCTGGTAATGGTCTAATTTTATGGAATTAAAAGAAATCAGTGTGTCACCTACATGTTTTTGTTGTTTTATGTAACATTACATAGGTTAATGATAAGTTTAAAACATGATAAAAAGAGCAATGTAAACCATGGACATCAAGTTTTGACATTGAACAGTGAAAGAATTGATTTCTGAACTTGGTTATCATGGGATAATCTCTCTCCTCTCTCTCTCTCTCTCTCTCTGTGTATGTGTCTGTCTCTGTGTGTATGTCTCTCTCTGACACATACAAACACACAAACACTCACAGTGCAAGAAGTGTTTCTCAGAGTTCTTTTTATGTTTTAATACAATGTAGTATGTGTACTGGGAACTAGATATTTGAATCAAGGCTTTATGAGAAATTTTACATTTAAGATAAAAAATATGTTAGCATGGTTGAGGCAAATTAGTATCTCTAATTTATACACAACATAAAAATAGCTGAGTGGTGTATATGGTTCAATGATTTATACTTAGAAGAGGTGAATATGTCTCACTCAGTGGAATACTAGACTGTTCTCTATAAGTAAGCTAATCTGATTCCCTTGCTGATGTCTACTTCAGACACATTACTTAACAAAGTGAAAGAAAAAAGCATATACTACTTATACCACTTCCAAGAAACAGTTTTGAGAACAAGAGTGATAATATTCTTAGCCCTTTGAATGTGAAGACAAAAAAAAAAACTCAGTCTTAAAACAAACAGAAAATTATATAATTTAAAAATCAAGTATTAAGTTTTGGATCTGTTCTGTGTGTCTGCTCTTTCATTACTCCTACACATAATTAATGAGCTCATAATAAGGTTGTTCTGCCAGATCCATCTTAAATTAGATGTGAATGGAACCATTGATGACTTTTGTTGGATAAGCCTACAGTTTTAAAAGTTGCTATAAGCTACTTGCTACTTTTGGTATAAGTTGTTTTACCTTTATAAACAATCACCTTGAGAATTCAGAGATCTGTGGCAGAAAAAAATTACACAATATATACTGCATACTAGTTTCATGATTTCCAATTGTAGCTCATATATAATATGGATATTTCCCAAATAAGCATTATATATTGTATTAACAGAAAATTGATTAAATGTATACTTGATTAAAGAAGTAAAACTGGAGCATTAAGGATAAACATGATAAAATTATCACTTGAGTAATCCAACTGTGATAAAATTAAAATAGCTCAATGTTTATTACTTTATAGGACAACATATGCAACATGTTTAAAGGTTTTTTCTGATGGCACTTCCCCTTACTCTACTCTTTCCAGTTCCTTCCCACCTCCTCTCCTATCCAGATTTACCCCTTTTCTATCTCTTATTATAAAAAACCCAGACTTCTAATAAGTAACAATGGAAAAACAAAATAAAACACAATAAAATACAAAAATATCACAATAAAGCTAAACAAGGCAAATCAACAGAAGGAAAAGAATCCCAAAAAAGGCACTGGAATCAGGAATCCACTCATTCACATAGTAAAAAGTCCATGTAAAACTAAACAGAAAGCTGTAATATATGCACTGGAGAATGGAAGCGCCTATGCAGGCCATGTACTAGCTATTTCAGTCTCTTTTGAATTTATATGAGTTTTGGTCAGTTGACATGGAGAGCCCTTCTTCTGTTGTCTTATTACATCTTTCTGCTGCCTTTTCCACAAGAAGCATGAACTCTGAGCTCTAAAGCAAAGGATTTGATGGTCATCTCTCTCTCTCTCTCTCTCTCTCTCTCTCTCTCTCTCTCTCTCTCTCTCTCTCTCTCTCTCACACACACACACACACACACACACCTTTGTAAGTTGTGGTGTGTCTCTATTTGTTTCCACTTGCAGCGAGAAGAATCTTTTCTGATATCTGAGCAAGGCATTAATCTCTGAGTGTAACAGAATGTTAGAAGGAGTCAGTTTGTTGCTTTTTAAAAAGACAAACAGTATTTTGTTTTATACTATGTCTTGGGCTATTCAGTCTCTGTTTCTTGGTCATCCAAGCAAGCTTGATTAAGAAATTACACATTATGGAGTGGTCCTTAAGTCAAATAAAATGTTGGTTGTTTACTTTTACAAGATTTGTTCCATGGGACTACATTCTAATTCCTGGAATCTGATGGCACTGAGATTCTGATTCTTTTGGCTTCTGCTAAGGAACTCAATCTCCCTCAAAGCACAAATAACAGTGAACCCTAGTGAAAACTGGACTTTGTCAGCATAGTCTACAGAATTGTGGGAAAATAAATCTCAGCAATATTGTTAGTCACTAAAGTCATAGTAATATTTAAGATGTTAATATGAGCTATATATGCTATTTGCAAAGTTACCAACTTCATCTTTTCCATCCAGGATGCTCCTATCCAACTTTTATGTATTTTTATTTTGTTACTGTTTTTGCTTTGAGAAATAGTTGGTACAATCAGAGCTATTGGCATGAATATGAATAATAAACTATCCCACAGAATATGAGTAATACAATAGTAGCTACATCTCTGAACACAGTAACTTTCTTTGCTCCAAGTAGCTTTCAAAGTGACTGGCAACTTTGCATAGGATAGAGACCTATGAGACTTTCTCATGTCTATGACTGAATATTCACTGTCTCTGTCTTGTGAAGTGCTCTGAGGTCATGAGTGATGCAGCCACCATATACCCATTAAACGGTTTCATGGTTTTTTGTTCTGTCTTTCCACTGTTATATTTCTCTTTCTTCTGTAAAGCTCTTCAAGCCTTGGAGGCATTGGTAAGTGTGTCCTGTTTAACTAGTCATGTGTCTCTGTTTTTACTGCTGTTCCCTTCAAAGAGATGTTTCTGGGAATGATGTAGAGAATTGCATTAGTCTATATGCAGAAACATAACTATTTAAGGTATACTTTGAACACACACCCATTTAGAAATACAAAGGCAATAAATGTACTCTAAAACCTATGACCTCCTAGGATGGTCTTGACTTACTTTATGTAGCAATATGGGACTTTTCCTGGAAAGGTATGAATAACCATCTACTTACCACAGATAAGGAAGTGCTAACCATACAAATTAACATAACAATGCCACCAAAGTCCAAGTTGGTGAACCACTGAGTTTATTCATTTATTTACAGGGGATGAAGACTTACTTAAAGAAGTATGAAAGGCTAAAAGAAATCACCAAAATGCCTACCTCTATCTAGGTGATAACTCACTTGCCGAAGCCATATCTATGGCATGCCTAGAATGACTTTGTGGATCTTCACAAGCTGGAGAGTCTTCTCTCCCAAGCAATTACAACTGATGATTTAATCTTAGAAAAGAGGTCTTGTGAATCTTATACATTCCAGACTTCCCAGTTTTATGAGCTTTCTTTACTTCCTGTTTCCCTCTTTCTTCGAGGAGAGAATCTTTTAGTTGGGAGGAAATTGCTATACAGCAATCAGGTAGATATCATAGGAATTATATCATATAAACATGGTATGAACCAGGGCACTAATACATCATTCAGTAGACGAGAGATGTTTATAAACTCTGCCTTTGCATAAAATCAATAACGACTATCCATGTCAGGACTAATGCCATAATTTTCTAAACTGGCTTGCTTTTCTTACCTGTGCTCACCCTTGAGAAATCTACATTAAAATGCAACCTCACCTTTGTAGAAGTCCCATGTATTCTGCTGCAACTGCAATCCCAGTTCTTCTGTGGTTGATAGAATTTACTTCTTGTTTCATCTTAGAAATAATTCATATCATTTTACCCTGACTCCCTCTACTCTTACCATATGGGCTTGCTTACTCTTTCCCATCATAAGAGAATTTGGACTACTTTATCTGTCTATAAAGGCAGATATGGATTAATCATGAAATTTTAAATCAAGGTCCATATGATTACATTTATATATATATATATATATATATATCATAAATGTGTCTATCAAAGTATATTTGTGAAAAAATCAAGCATAAAAGAGAGTTGATTTTTAAAACTGTTTTGGATGTAGATTCTCAAAATGCCATTTGTTCAAGTTGAATTAATCATTTCTAGTAAATAAATTTCTAAGTGTGACTCTGAAAGCCACACTGAGATAGTTCAAGATATTCCTGTCCATGGATTCACTTGCGTTCCTTTCCTGTTATGTTACCAGATTTCATTTATATTACCTCAAAAAGTCTAAACTTTCATCTAAAGATATTCTGTACAAAGATCAGCCTGAGATGAAAAAGAATGTCCACAACTCTGTTGCTTATACAAATAATGTATCAGATCTCTACTGCCAAACTCGTTGGAAGCCCATAAGTTTGCATATATTTTACTGATGTGACTTAATTAAGAAATGAGTTAAATTTTAATAAATTATATGTTATAGTGCTTCATTAAAATGAAATACTTTTAGACAATAACCTCTATGTCTCATTGGAAAGATTCTATACAAAACTAATGTGTTGCATATTTAGTTCCAATATTCTGATTGACTTCAACCCCATTGATAAATTTGTTTTTCTTCTAGCAAATAGTATACTTCACCATGATAAACAATAGTCTCCACGTACAACAACCATAGGAGGCTTCTATGTTTCTATCCTTTCTATCCTTTAGTAGTGAGGTTACCTTTGTGATAGATTTGTTTTTCTTCTTTTTATTGGAGAATTGAGAAAATTATATTTATCGTCATTACTGAAAGATGTGTATTAATTCCTTTTGAAATCAACCTGCAGATTTCTTAAAAACTAAAAAAGACCTGCTTTATAACTCAGATATGCCACTGCTGAACATACCCCCAAGGGACTTCATATTCTACTAATGTAGAGCCACTTACTCATCCACATTTATTTCCACACTTTTCACAGTGGATATAGAATTGAATCAACTTGGTTGCTATCAAGAGACAAACAGACAAAAAAATGTGGCACACAAATACAATGCTTTTGTTTACTCAGTTTAAAGAAAATAGAGAAATTGGATATGCAGCTAAATTGATTGAACTAGGAATGGTATTTTGAGTAAAGTAACTCAGTCTCAAAAAAACATTTTTTTTTCATACACAGATCAAATTTTCTCAATGTGCATTTGACTTAGAGCACAAGTGGAAGCAAAAATTTGGGAAGGCACTTTGAGGCTAGATGGCAAATTCTAAGAAAGGTGGTTAATGCTAGGTAATGAGAATAGAAAAGAATAGCCAGGGAGGAAAGACTTAAGACAGGAGTTTCATGGGATTACTGAGGGAAACTGGAGTGAATGCAAAAGGGAGAACGTACTCAAAGGAAGAGTGTATACAAAGGCATATGGAAGCTTTCAATCTCACAACTCAGTTCAAACATGTAAATGGAGGCAGAGTAGAATACATATAATATGAAAGAAGAGAGGCTGATTTGAAGGATTAAAAATTAAGCAGGGTTGGGGGCTAGCAAATGAAGGAGAAGAGGGGTAAAAGCAGTTTAAATAAAGCTATGAATGTATGAAAAATCTTTATGGAAAGTCACTAGTTAATAAGATAATATAACAACGACGCAGCAACAACAACAGCAAAAAGAATTCTAATGAAATTATGCTGTATGGCAGACAGTACCACTTCTAGAAGACATGAATTATTAAATTTAAGTTACAGTACAAGAAAGTGATAGGATATCTTCTTAAGTGTTATTAGTCAGAGTTGCTCAAAAGGTCTTCAAAACAGCAAAGTGTAAAATGAGGTTTCTGGCTGGCCTAGCCCCAAGGTTCAGACCTGCTATGCCCACTGCTTAGTCCTCCAAAAATGATTCAGATGCTTATATTAATTACATACCTATGGCTCAGGCATATTGCTAGCTCTTGTATCCTAATTCAACCCATTCCTATTAATATGTCCTACCAAGTGCCTCATGGGTTACTTGTGTTATCTTACATATTTCTTCTTGGACCACTGAACGGCATCTCCTCTGACTCTGTCCTTCTTCCCCTAACTATGCTTCAATTTCTCTGCCTACTTCTATAATGCCTGGCATGGGCCAAAATTGTCCTTTGTTCACAGTATAAAGACATCCCACATCAACAAAGCTATTGTAGTCACTCCTAGTTTTTTTTACCATAGTTAAATGATAAGGATCTGTTACTAAATATACCCCATGTTTTGCTTGCAGAATATTAAAACTCAGTATCACACACAATGGAAAACTTTTACCTTTTGTCCACTGAACCAGTTCAGGAGAGTCTGTGTAGGATTCTGGGAGAAGAAAGGTAACAGTCATATTACCCAGAACTCAACCATATATGTTACAAAATCAACCTGCCAGGAATGTTGTGCCCAATGGTGTGACAGTGGCATGACTCTTCTGTGTAAAAATTTGTGACCATATTTGAGGTCTAATCTTTAGGGTAATAGTATACTTTTCTCTGTAATTCTGGGAAAAAAAACTATGACAAGAAGATCATAGGTCCTAGTATTAAAACTTGCAATTGTTACTTTGTGGAATGTTCATGCCATCAAATTGCCTTCTAAATACTTATGCTTATACCTTTAAATCAGGGCTGCTGTCAGTCATTGTCAGAGATGTTTTTATTTGTAGATGGACACTTTAAATTCAGAGACACATCATTGATCAAAGTACTGAGAATAAGAGGCTCGAGTTCTCAATCTTAAATATAACAACCTTTTTTTTTTTTTTTTTTATCAAACCTCCTCCATCAAGGATGTATCAAAGAAAAGGTGACAGAAAGAACCTAAGAGCTAAAGGACATGGATGACTGGCATTAAATGCTGCCTTCTGGTAAAAATGACATTGATATTGCACTTGTGAACTCAAGCTACTCTGGTTAGCAGGACTAGATTAAGCCAGCCAAAATGATGACAGATATAGAACAGTGCTATGAAACTCGGAAAATTGATGGCTCTGGGGAAAGGAGAACATCTTCTTTGAGGATATAGCCACTTGTAGATTTCCCATATGGAGGATAGACCTGTTTGTATAAGTTCTGTTGTAACTTCTTCAATTTGCCAATAATCAAGCTGTTCTTCAGAAGGTTAATGAATAAACTAAACCTATGGTTTCAGAGAGATTGTATCATTCTTTGATATTACAAGTACATTATTACACTATAAAGACACAGATATTTAAAAATGAATAAAGACCATCCGGAAAAAAAAACTGTTCTTTAAAGGGTAAAATCATGAAGAGTTAATTTGATATATATAATCTAGTAATTATGTACAATATTTCTACATATATATTTTGTCTGTAGTTTTCTATATATAATGTAAGAACATGATAAATTCAAATTTATTCCTTTTCCAATTCTTTTTTATGCTCTTATGGTAAATGTATCTATTTTTTGGAGTGTGGATATGGATTGACAGTTCTATGAAGAATGTAGTTTTATGACCTGAAAAAGAGATGCTTATTTGAAGTAGAATGAGCCTCTTCTCTTCTCTTCTCTTCTCTTCTCTTCTCTTTTCTCTCTTCTCTTCTCAATCTCAGTGATTTTTTTATACAGCGTATTATATTAATGGTTTTATCATCCCTAACTCCTAGATCCTCCACACTTCTTCACTTACTCAAATATATACCTCTTAGTTTTCTCCCATTAGCAAACAAACAGACATCTAAATATAAGATAAAATAAATCCTAAAACCCAAAACTAGACAAAACAAGCAAACACATAAATAAATATATAAATAGATAGATAAATTAATATATAAAGTTTCAAAGAAAAATAGAAGAAACATATATCGACACAGAGGCACACATTTGCATACACAAAAATCTCTTAAACACACACCAAAAACAATAACATATAAGCAAATAACATATGAGCTTAAAAACTGCCCAAACGAAACATATGAGGCATAATATCTCCCAACATGCTTGCCCTTAAGTATGGTTTCTATACCCAGTGAGATCCCATTGGAGAAAACCAATTTTTTTCTTTGCAAGCAGTTATCAATTGGAGATAGTCTCTGGGTTAGGGCTGGGGTCTTATGAATACTTTCTCTTTCAGAACTGGAACCCCATCTGGCTCACCCCCTTACAGTCGTTATGTATGCTGCTACAGCCTCTGTGATTCCTGTATTCCTCAGTCCTACTGTGTCTATACGTTTGTTTTTCTTTGGTGTCTTCCATCTCCTTTTAAATTTTTTCACCTTTCCTGAGAACATCCTGAGCCCTAGAAGGAAAAATTAACATAGAGATCCTATTGAGAATTAAATGCTACTCTCTGCAGTTGTGTTTTATATTCTCCCACTTACTGCAGAAGGCAGCTTTTCTGGAGATATTCAAGGAAGATACTTACTGACATTTGAGTATAGCAGAAAGACATTAGGATTCATTTTGTTACTAAGTTCTTTTAGTAGACTGTTAGTATTTGATATTCTCTTATGCCCATGGATTATTTAGTCTCACATTCTTGGCCACCTAGGCTGTGTTGGGTATGGGTTCTACATCATGGAGTGGATATTTTATTTTTAATTTATATTTTATTTATTTGTTTGTTTTACATTCTCACTAATGTCAATTTTCTGTTCCTCCTTTCCTTAATTCCCTCTCCAAACTTTCCCTCCACCCCAGTCAATCCATTCCTGCTTTGTTTCTGTTCTGAAAGGTACAGGCCTCCCATGAATATCATCAATAAAGGATGGTTTATCAAGTTGCTGTAAGACTAAATATTTCTCCTTGTATTAGACTGGGAAGGCAATTCAGTATGAGGAATAGATTTCTAAGATCCATCCAAAGCATTGAGGACAACACTTGCTACCATTGTTAAAAGTCCCACAAGTAAACCAAGCTATACAACTATCACATATATGCAGAGGGCCTAGGTCAGACACTTACAGGCTCCCTTTTGTCAGTTTAGACTCTGAGTTCCTATGAACCAGGTTAGTTGTGTCTGTGGATTTTCATGTGATGTCCTTGACCCTTCTGGCTCCTACAATCTTTCCTCCCTCTCTTCAGCAGGATTCCCTAAGCTTGGCAGAATGTTTGGCTGTTGGTCTCTGCACATGAATCTGTCAGTTATTGTATGAAGATCAATCTGACCATAGGAGATAAACAGTTCAGACTATGTATCCATTATTGCTAGAAGTCTTAGCTGTGGTCATCCTTACAGATTCATGAAAGTTCCCATTTTACTACATTTCTTACTGATCCCTATAGTGAGTCTTAAATCC
Organism: Sigmodon hispidus; assembly: GCA_004025045.1. Taxonomy (NCBI): domain Eukaryota; kingdom Metazoa; phylum Chordata; class Mammalia; order Rodentia; family Cricetidae; genus Sigmodon; species Sigmodon hispidus. The sequence continues at coordinate 99,953 of PVIH01004396.1, forward strand.
AATCTGATATTGTTTAGTTATTATTCCCCCAACCTTTATGTCACCATGGAACCAGGATGTTTTTCAGGCCAAACACCAAATGCAGGCTGAAATATTTGTAACTAGATTGATCCTTAATATTTCTTCTCTGGTAACATGTTCAGTACTTTTCTGTACCATGAACACTGGTCAGAAGGGATAAAGGTACTAGGTTGTCACCAGCTCAATGTCTCCATGATAAATGGTCTATATATTTGTTATCTTTAGATATAGAGCTTTATTATCAGTTTTGTGGAGAAAAATCAATATCATTGACCATAGTCTGGGTTCTTTGGAGCTGTCCATGAGGCCTCTTTGGCTAACAATTTAACTATAATTGGGAACCCATTCTCAATGCTTTGGGTTTCATTTGGTGGAGGGAAAATCTAGTTGGGGTTTTGTTTTCTATGTTATTTAGTGTCTTATTTAGATTTATTCCATACATTTTTCAATTTTAAAGAGTTTATTATGTTTCCATGGGACCCCTCAATTTTAGCTGTACCTCTCCTTATTCCTTCCCTTATCTTCCTTTCCCTCACTTACCATTTGATCCCCTCCCCTTCCGTTCATAACTATTCATACTGTTTCCACTTGTGAGAGAGATACTTCCACCATTCTTAGTTCCTTATTCATAACTAACCACTATGATACAGATTGTAGCAGGTTTGTTAAAGACCACGGGCTAACATTCACATATAAGAGAATACATGCCATATTATCTTTTTTAATTGCCTTAATTATTATTTAAATAGAGGACATTGAGACAATAAGTACAAGGAACAGGAGCAAAGACAGTTAACAAAAATCTACATGAGAACAACAATAAGTTATTAGGTAAGAAGGGAAAAAGAATACAGGTAGCCTAGAAGCTGACTTAAAGTCTCTCTCTGTCTCTCTCTCTCTGTCTCTGTCTCTCTATCTCTGTCTCTGTCTCTCTGTCTCTGTCTCTCTCTCTCTCTCTCTGTATGCATGTGCCTTTTCCTTCTCTAAGTTAAATGACAAGCTACATGCATCAGATCCATCTTATGTCATGACAAAAAATAGTAGATGAGGCAGAGAAATTTAAGGGAATGGACAGGACTTTATGAACCCCAGCTTTAAGGTCTGTGTTTCAATGACACCCCTCTTGGAAGTATCATTACTACACACTTGACTTAGTCTGTATTCTTTCCTTCCTGAAATTGCTTCACAGTAGGTTTATTGCAATTGCCATCAGATCAGGTACACGAAATGCTGAAGAAAAATCCTCTAAACAGAACAAATTTTGTGCTCTTCTTCTGGAAAGAAAAGCAAAGAATAGACTGGGGAAATGAAGATTTCTTCAAAATTGTATTGCTGAAGAGTACATGAAGGTGAGGTAATAAACTCCAAGTCACCACGTGAATGGTGACAGATTGAAAGAGGGAAGGAAGTCAAGACAGAACCCTGGAGAATCACTAGGAAAGAGAAACACTCCCAGGATGGAAGATTGATGATCAGATTATGAGAAAAATGAAAAGAGCAACTCAACCACAGTGCTCACAACAGAATTACGTGAGAGGTATTGCTCCTTTCAGATGAGAATTAGTCATCCTGATTTCTTTTATTTATTATTACAATATTTTATAAAGAAGTGTGATATTACATCTGGGAACAACTTTTCCAATGTCTTGGATTTGTTGAAATGAGATTAAATTGAGAACTTTTCAAAGAAGTGACAGCCAGCAGCTACTTTATGACAAGAAATGCATTTAATTTAATCTTACAGGATGAGGGAAGAGAACTGAAATACAATATTTGTTGTTTTTTTTTATTCTACTAGATCTCACTAACATAGTCTGTTCCCATTTGTTATTGACACCAACATGAACTCTCTGAGGTTAGATGTGGTGAATACACTGCTTTGTTTCTATGCCTAGCTTAAAATAAGATACAAACTGTAAGTATCATGATTGTTTGAATAATGCAGATGTGCATGTCCTCCTGACCTCATATATAAAATGGAAATATCACTTGTAGCTTTTGCTTTTGTTTTATTTAGTTAGGAATTTTGATATTAAACGGGGACTTACTACATTCTAGGAAGATGTTCTTTCACTAAATTTGGTCCCAAACTCCACATTTAACTTAAGAAAGAAAAACAAAGTTAGTATCTGTAGATTTCTTCCTTGCTTAGGGTGTAAGTGCTGTACCACATCTCACATAAGTTCTGTATAGATGGAACTCGAGTTGAAGAAAATCGGGATCAGGTGTTGATCAGATGAGTCAAGAGCAATAGTTCTCATTGTTCTTAATGCTGCAATCTTTTTAATACAGCTTCCCATATTTTGGTGACCCTATCCATTGATTATTGTTATTATTATTATTATTATTATTATTATTATTACTTTATAGCTGTAATTTTATTAGTATTGTGAATCATAATGTAAATATCCATGTTTTCTGACGGTCTCAGGCAACCAACCCCCGTGAAAGGGTCATTTGACCTCCAAAGGAATCACAACACACAGGTTGAGAACACCTTGTCTAGTGAGCTTTGGATGGCTCCTTAATTTCTATGATACAGGTGAGCATTATCCCCAGGTTGATGGAGCATGAAAGAAAGGAGGATTCTTTTCAAAATCCTTCTATCACAAGCCTTATTTTTCACTTTCAATGGATAATGTGGCATGTAAGTTTTGAGATTTTAAGATTGTTTAAAAACAACAACTTGACTTTCTTCTGTTGTTACCTTATTCACAGTTGAAACCTATAGGACATATTAGAAAAATTATACTAAGACACACCAGGGACAAAGCGGCTACACCACACACATTGCCAATTCATCCATTTGGTACCCAAAATAAAACTGAAACTCTTAGAAAGAAACAATATTCTTTAAATCTAACATAGACAACCTAATTTTACATCAGCCTTTAACAACTAATTACACTATCCTTTGCTTGTTCTGTGTTGTATTAATCTGCTGGTGGTAAATTTGAACATGATTTGGGGCAGGATTTAAGAGGTGAAACAGTTGTTAGCATGTTCCTTTAGTGACATTTGCAAATGCTTTTTACATAGTGACCTCTATTTTGAATTTATGTGGCCTGCTTAAATGTCAAAGAAGCTAAGTGGTGCATTTCATTAATGAAAAATTAATGAAAGCCTTGGGTTGGCATGTAGTGCTTGTTTATAATACACATAATTCATTAGAAAGATATCAGACAAACAAGGGCTCTGGCATGGATCTGGTGGCATCGTAAGTAGGTTTATTCTCTTCCTTCCAGTTAATGAAAGTGTAAGGCTGGGAAAAATACACATAAAACAGATTTAATGAGTCACTGCAGAAGTCTTATAGAATAGAGTACAGGAGTCATAAATATCAAATGCAAAATCTATTTGGCCAGAATTATTTAGGATAGGAAATGGCTATAATTTCATTTTATAATCAGAAAGTATCCTAATGTTTATATCAAAAGTTAATTCCAGGCAATAGTCCCCACATTTTTCCTTGAGTCTTGTAATTAATTGTGTTCAGTCTTGAACAAATCACTTCAAGATATTAGGAAACTAATTTATTTCTCCCCACATGGTGATGAAATGGGGTACAAGTTCCCTTGAAATAGGCCATACTTGTTTATTCTCTAAAATTCTTCTGACAGTTAACACTGCTTGTGTATCTATTTTTATAAAAATGTCTCCACTGACCCTGGTAATTATAAAATAGGCTAGACAATTAAAAATCCCTTCAATGCAAAAGTCATGATTTTGCAGAAGCAATTGTTGATCAATATACAAATAGCTGATACATCAGTGTTTTTCTGTTTCTATCTCACTTGATTTGACATTAAGTCTTTCTTTTACCTTCCCTTTGTTATTTCCTAATGTTTACAGGCTTTCTGTTATTGTGATGCATGACCACATACATGAGAGAAAAACCAAAGTAATGATCATGTGAACTACATGAGAGCTAGTAAGTTCTAAAAAAAACAGTTTCTCAACAGATACAAAAAGATTGATACATATGGCTCAAAATTGCTTCATCAATACATAAAATTAATGAATTTCTACAGTTTATAAATACATTATATTCAAGGCCTTCATGGGCAATACATGTTCATGATAATGAATTTTGATGGAAACATTGCTGTGATTTTTTTTTTGTTTGTATAAGATTACCAATAAGAACATTTCCATTTGCTCATGGCTTCATGAGTTGTGGATGAGTTGAATCTAAGAAGAAAATCAATGGAGGTTTTCATTGTTTTTTTTTAATTTTCTTGCACAAAGACTTCTATAATTTGAGTTGAAATTGGACTTTCAGCCTCATAGTCTCATAATAATTACTACAAAACCATGTTTAGGTTATTTTGATTGTGAAAGGGTATTGAGTTTTAAAATAGAACACCCTTAGATGATAAGATATTCAGATGTTCAAATTTTATTATTGAGATTTGTTGAAATCAAAAACATGTCCCTAGAGAGCTGCATCCAACACAGATAATTCTTCCTTCCTCCTGGAACAGATATAGGCATGGTTGCAGGACTAAACTGGATAAAAAAAAAATTTGAAATTTGGAGTTTGATTCTATTTACCTCAAGCTCAAGTTCCAGATTATGGTAAATAAATGCATTTGGTCATTTTTATAAGACAAGCACAGAGTTATCTGGTAATTTGTTGGTACATACATACGTGTACACACACACCACACTTACTTGTTCAATCTGACCATAAGAACCATAAATGAATATTATATACATATATACTATTTGGTGTTTTTACATCATGCCATTTAAAAATCATCATTATCTTCATTGATGACCATCTTGTGGGATATCAGGAGGGAAATATAATATTCAAATATAAAGGCTTTGTATTTTTAATTTTATGGAGTTATATAATATGTATTTGTCTTAGTTTTTAAGTTATAGTAAAATTCTGTAGTAAGTCCATATTTTCTTGTGTTTGTTTCTGTTATTGCTGTTTCTTATGCTTAGTATGGAGTATTTTATTAGTAGTTCAAGTATTTCAAGGTTACAAAGTATGCATTTTTTAAAATCATTCATTGAATTTAGGTTTAATTTTACTATCTAAAAACTCACCAGTTGTTTTTCAGAATCTTCAATTTATCAAAATTTATGTTTTAGCCTATGTGGATTATACAGTGAATCAAGGCATTATAGTCCACATTGCTTTTTCCTTGCATTATTTTCTTCTCAATGTGATTCTGCTAATTAGACTTGTGCAGTCAGATGAATAATTTCAATGTTATCTTCTTGTCAAGAAGAAATGAACTCTTGCCACTATTTAAGAAAAGGTCTTCACTGTCAATGTAGCATCCCATAAAGATAAGAGTACCCAAATGCCAGTTGCCAACCTATATATTTTCTGTCACTACCAAGAAGTTGATAACCATCCATGGACTCATTGACACAGCAGAATCGCAGGATTCACCAGATAGGGTAATCTGTCATTGCTCAACCTGTAGCAGACAAGATGCAGTTGCTTTATATGAATAGAAGGAGCCAAGTGCCATATCCTTTCAAAAAAGAGGCCAAGACCTGCCAATCTTGACAACTGTTGTAGTGCAAAAGGTCAGATAGTCATGTCTTTGAGTATCAGAAATGCCAACTTACTGTCAATGATGAGGTCAAAAATCTGTACTAGATTAATATTATGTGTGCCATGAACCTCAAATTTCCAAAAGGTCAGTACTAGTGCCAATCAAGTCATATAGAGAATGCAAGTTAACTTCTTCCCAAAGTTTCATGAAATAACTTTGTTATTTTTGTCTTTTCATCCTTTTGTTGAAGATAAGTTCTTGCCCATGGGGGGGGGGGATAGGGAGATGGTGAGAAGAGAGAATGACCTGATGTGGTGGGAGGGGGAAGGGACCTTGAATAAGGATATACAAGGATAGAAAATGTGATTTCTTTATTCATAATAAAAAATAAAAAAAATAAATAAATAAAAGATATCAACATTTTCTTCTATGCAAAATTAAATACATTTTATTTTTCTCAGCTTATGAATGTAATTTTAATTAAAATTTGACTTGATTTTATTGGCTCATTTGTAGTAACTTGATATCTTTGCAATAAATTATACTAACTACAGCTAATATTAACCAGTTATATTAAATCTTACAAAGAATAGCAAAAATTAAACATTTCTTTGTGTGACTTTGTGTGTGTGTGTATGTGTGTGTGTGTGTGTGTGTGTGTGTGTGTATTTTGGTACACTGGAGGCTAGAGGTTAATGTCTAAGGTCTTCTACTATCATATTATACCTTCTTTGTGTGAGACAGGATCTGTCAATTCCTGCAGCTCACTCACCAACTATATTGTCTAGTGTGCTGCAGGGGTTCTCCTGTCAGTACCCAACAGTGCTAGAATCAGAAAATTAAAGTGTTTTTTTTTTCTGAAACAGGATTTCTCAGTGTAGCATTAGTAGTCCTTATAGTACAGCTAGCTCAGTAGACAGGCCCGGTCTAAAAGTCACAGAGATTTGCCTACCTTTTATTTGATCTGAACTGAGGTTCTCATGCTTGTGTATGCATCCAGTTTACTCTCTGAGACATCTTTCCAGATCCCCATTTTTTTTCTTTTTTACAGTAGCCAGACTATCTGTGTATTTTCCATATTAGGGTGGTCTTTTTTTTTTTTTTTTTTTTTTTTTTTTTTTTAGAAAATGAAGTCTATGGTGGAAATGTTCTCTGTATGCTGTGAATAAAGTAACTGGTTTGGTCTATGTGGAGCACTATAGAAGTGGGTGGAGGATCAGAGGAGAGACAGGTAGGAGGAGGGTGGAGTTAGTCTGTCTCTATCTGTTCCCCGAAGAAGAGCCATGTAAGGAATCCAGGTAAGCCATGGGCTGGGCCTCACTGCAGGTAGCATACTAGAAATTGGTTGAATTAAGATGAAAAAGCTAGCTAGTAATGTGCTTGAGACATAGGTCAAACAGTATGAAATTAATATAAGCTTCTGATTCATTTCTTTTTTTTTTTTTTGCTTTCACTTTGTTTTTTTTTCTTCGTTATTTTTTATTTATCAAAAAAAAACACAGTAAAAAGAATTTAAAATGTGGAAGAGTTAACAATAACTATACAGAGGATAATAATCATAAGCATGGCTTATCAAGGGTGGAAATACAAATAAGATTGCTACACATATATTTTCTTTGTGTTCATCTTTCCCTCTGAATTTTTTTTCCATCCCTGTATATCCTTATTCAAGGTCTTTTCCCCCTCCCAACACATCTGGTCATTTTTCTTCTCTGCAACTCCCCATCCCCTCCTGATTCATTTCTTTGGGGGAAAAGCTGCCATGGGAAAGGTCTGAAATTCTGGTTCAAATGGGTCCACAAATCTACAACAGAAGTCCTTTTTTATTTTTGCCCCATGTATCCTCTTGTTCTCCCTCTCTTCCCACTCCCAATTTCTCCTGGTCAAACTTCATCCTCCTTTTTTCCCATCCCCCAATCCCCTCCCCTAAAAGGGCATGAATTCTCAAGGTGGATCAGCTCAACATCCATTCCAGGCAGGTCTGATTTCCTCATCTTAATGGAAAGACTGGGTTAGGTGTTCCTCTAGAGGGAATGGGCTCTGAAGTGTTAGTCCACACACAGAAACAGTCTGTTCCCTCCCCTCAAGGCGCCACATACTGCCCATGTAAGTAAAAAGTTACCTCTCCTGGAGGGCCTAGTTTCTTTTCTTGACAGTTTCCAGTGGTTTTTCTTAATTCAGTGAGCTCCCTAGAGCTCCTGTCAGCCATCACTGTAGGAATTTTCCTCCTAAGCCCTATTGCCTTGCTCATATAGACTTTCCTCCCCTGCTCTCAACTGGACCAGGAGCTCAGCCCTGTGCTCAGCCATGTATCTCTGCCTCTATCTCTATTCATTGTTGGATGTAACTTCTGTGATGGTACTTGAGGTGGCTATTCATTTGAATATAGGGTAAGTCCTGTCAAGGCAACATATTCACTATTGGTTGGAGACCTAGGCAGGGACATTCTGTGAGTTCTTGGAGCTTATCCTAGCACCCGGTCTTTTTCCAACCCCACATTGGCTTTTTCTATTAAGATCCCCCTCTCTTTTGTCTTCTCCCTCCTTGTTGCTCCTTCTCTCATGATTTGTTCCAATGTCTTCTTAGTTGCAGTCCCTTATACTCTCAATTAGCTAGGAAGATCCTCTCTATTTTCTCTTCCTAGGGAAATCCCTCAGTGTCTCTCTTAAGATTTTTCTGATCCCAAGCTTTTCAAGAGTTGTGGTTTTCAGCTTGGGTATTCTTTGCTTTTTGTCCAAAGTCCACTAATGAGTGCATATATCCCGTGTTATCTTTCGGGGCTAGTGATACCTTGCTCAGTAAGATAGTCTCCAAATACATACATTTGCCTGCAAATTTTAGAGTGTCATTTTCCAATACATTGGCACAGGTGACTACTACTTTCTAAATATAACCGCAGTAGCACAGACAGTAATAACAACAATAAGTGGGACCTTCTGAAACTGAGAAGGTCCTGTAAGGCCAAGGACAAACTCAATAAGACAAAACGAAAGCCTACAGAATGGGAAAAGATCTTCACCAATCCTACACCTAAAAAAGAACTGATTTCTAAGACATAATGAACTAAAGAAACTAGAGTCCTAAACTCTAAATAACCCAATTAAAAAATGAGGTTCAGAACTATGAATGGAATTCTCGAAAGAAGAATTACAAATGGCTAAAAGACACTTGAAGAATTGCTCAAAATCTTTAGCCATCAGAGAAATACAAATCAAAACAACTTTGAGATACCACCTTACACCTGTCATAATGGCTAAGATCAAAAACTCAGAGGACAGCCTATGCTGGAGAGGATGCAGAGCAAGGGGACCACTCCTCTATTGTTGGTCGGAATGTATACTTGTTCAGCCACTCTGGAATGCAGTATGGCAGTTTCTCAGAAAACTGAGAATCAATCTCCCCAAAGACCCAGCCATATCACTATTGGGCATATACCCTAAAGATGCACATTTCCACTCCAAAGGCATTAGCTCAAGTATGTTCATAGCAGCAGTGTTCATAATAGCAAGAACCTGGAAACAACCTAGATGCCCCTCAATGGAAAAACAGATTAACAAACTGTGCTATATCTACACAATGGAGTACTACTCAGCAGTAAAAAATAAATGACATTCTAAAATGTCCAGATCTTCATTTTTTTCATCAATCTTCTTAAATTAGAGAAACCTTTTACATTTTTTTTTTCTGTAGAATTGGTGCATTTGTAGCCTAAGGCAGAGTAATCTTCTTTTGCCTTATTTTTCTCTTATACAACACATCCCAACCAACCACAGCTTCTCATCCCTCCACTCCTTGACTCCTCCCATGGCTTATCCAGACCCACTGGCCCTCCATTCCCCTTCAATAAAAAGCAGTCCTTCAGTAAAACATGCCACAACAAATGCAATAAGACTATGCATTACCCTCCCTTATAAAGGTTGAAGGAGGCAAGTGGGGGTAAAGGGACACATGAGGAAACAAAAGTAAGTCATAAACCTCTCTCTCTTAAGGTTAGGAGTCCAACAAAAACAAACATCCCAAGCTAAACAATCACAGCATGTATGGAGAGGGTTTAGCACAGACTCACACAGGCAATGTGAGCCACCATGAGCCCTGCTAAGATAATTGTGATGGAAATGTTCTCTGTATGATGTAAATAAAGTAAGTGGTTTGGCCTATGTGGAGCACTATAGAAGTGGGTGGAGAATCAGAGGACAGACAGGTAGAAGGAGGGCAGAGTTAGCCAGTCTCCATTTGACCCCCGAAGAAGAGACATGTAAGAAATACAGGTGAGCCTCGGGTCGGGCCACATGGCAGACAGATTAACAGAAATGGGTTGAATTAAGATGAAAGAGCTAGCTAGTAATGTGCTTGAGACATGGGCCAAACAGTATGAAGTTAATATAAGTGTCTGATTTATTTCTTTGGAGGACAAAAGCCGTCACGGGCCAGGTGCGAACCACCAGGCTCAAACAGGCCCAGGAAACCTACTACAACAGATGGCATCCCAATGTGGGTTGAACACCCACATAAAGCCTGAGAAAGTTTAAAAAGCTTAAAAAGCATTCTAGCCCACTGAAACAGAGCCAAAAGGGGCTTTCTGAATTGCGTATTTGAATTGATTCATGGTACAGAGACAGCATAGTGTTCAGGGGGGAATTTAAAAATGGCATATCCATGACACACAGCTTAATCCCATATATTTCAGAGAAGGCTTGGTGTAAGTGTGATTGATTTAAGGTTTCTGCTTATATTGAACAGAAATGAAACAGTCAAAGACAGTTTTTCTGGTAGCAGCATTTCCTGAGTCTGCTCTGTTTGCTGGCAGCGAGAGAGATGCAGTGGGCTCCTCCACCATATTGAAAAGCCACCAAAAGGGGCGGAGTCAGCAATTAAAGTGATACCCACATTTTAACAGCTCTTTCAGTTAGAAAATGATTAAGGATTCTCAATAAAACAGATTTATACTCACAAAACCTCTAAAGGGGGTACAATGTATGTAAAATATGCATAGGCTTCAGAGAGAAGAAAAAGGGGGTAAAGAAAGCCCTTAAAAAGGAGAAATAGAAATAAAGATAAAGATAAAAAGCCACATAAAGATGGCAGATAAACAGAGAGTCTGGATTATGGTTATTGTGTTTTCTTTTAATTTTTTAACTTTTAATGAGCTAACTGCAGAAAGACAATTAATTCCTGAAGCTGCTAAGTTAAACAAATACATATACTTTAAAGATATCTTGACTTTGAAATCTGTTTATAAGAATATGTTGCTTGGGAAAAGAGTTTCTGTTTTTGTCTCCACAGAAGATCAAAACCTATGATTGGTTCCATAAAAATGTGGTTTCATTTGCCAAGGTCACCTGAACATTCTCAGATTCCAAAATACCAGTTGAGATGATCCAGCCTGAAGACCCCATAAGATCAACATCATCCTTTGTTAGCAGGAAGTAGTAAAAGAAAGAAAACTATGTCCAATTTCCCAAAAATATTGCTTATTAGTGTTTGTTTTCATTATAAATGGTTAATGGTCATAGTCAATCTTTTTTTTAAAAAAAGTGGGGAGAATATGATATAGAAAGGATTAGAAAAGATAAATGGATTTTGATTTATTGATATAAACTTACGGTCAATTTTGTTTTGCTGTATGTATTTTTCTACTCTTGATTAAGGTATGATGCTTATGTAACTTATTTAAAATTGTAATGTTTAATTGAGAAATGCAGATTAATAGTTATCTATGATAACCAAACTTATAGACATGTTACTTAGGTTTTTGTAGGTATACAAAGATATGTTTCAATTAGATAGATAGTCTTCAAACACTTCAAAGACATGCAGAATATGGCATTTAAATTATTTTAGGAACTTAGACTTTTCTGGACAGTGAGATAGGTCTGCTTCTGGCAGCACCAATGTATTTCAGGAAAATGGTGGACATTGAAGAAACTTCATGTGGAATTTACTTTGTGGCAACAGTTAGCCACTGGACAAGAAACTGTTCTGGTATTGACTGCTTGAAAGTATGCTGTATAAACTGGACATGCAGGTTCCATATGAAAGTGACCTCTGAACGTTGGCAGAACAAGCCCAGATGGTCCTTCAGGTTCCTGCTTTGCAGAAAAAATTTCCAGGCATCCTTCTGAACACAAGGAGAAGTGACTGATGGACTGTGTCAGATTTTCTGCATCACTGAAAGGTATGCCAGAGACTTTGGGCCTATAGGCTAAAGATAGATGCCCCAACATTACAAAGGAACTTTGGGTAACTGTTTAGGCAGACAGGTGTCATCTCTGTCATTTTCTAGACTTTGGATGTTGCTTGCACTTTCTGTTTATTTGGATCATATTATGTCCTTCTTTGGTCTTTGATATGGTTGAAGGTTTAATAATTATAGGTATAGTTCTTTTTTGTTTAAAAGGTATATCAGATATGAAACTTTAGACTCACAAGGATAAGGTAGTTAATGGAATGTTCTCTTTAATTTTGTGAGTACAAATAGCCTGGATATTGTAACTGTAATTCCTACTTGAGAGCTGCTCTGTATGTAATTTTGCTATATGGAAATTGAAACCTTCCTTTTTGATTAGACAGAAAAGAGAAAATGTGGTAGAAATATTCTCTGTATGATGTAAACAAAGTAACTGGTTTGGCCTATGTGGAGCACCTTAGAAGTGGGTAGAGGATCAGAGGACAGGCAGGTAGAAGGAGGGTGGAGTTAGTCAGTCTCCATCCAACCTCTGAAGAAGAGAGACATGTAACAAATTCAAGTGAGCTGCAGGCCAGTACACGTGGCAGACAGATTAATAGAAATGGGTTGATTTAAGATGATAGAGCTAGCTAGTAATGTGCTTGAGTAATGGACCAAACAGCATAAAGTTAATATAAGTGTCTGATTCATTTCTTTGGGGGACAAAAGCCACCACTGGCCAGGTCCGAACCTCTGGGTCCAAATGGGCCTGGGAAATCCTTCTACAACAGATAAATTTATGGAATGTATTTTCCTGATATCCTTCACCTCTCTAACTTCTACAACCTTTCCTTTTTATCTTCTGTGGGTTTCCTGATCTCCCCCTAATGTTTGTCTCTGGGCCTCTTCATCTACTTCTATCAACAGCGGTAGGAAATCTTTCTGATGACTTAAGGTTGGAAAAATTTTTATTTTTATACCTGAGTTATAATGCTTACTAACCATATACTTTGCTTTTTACCTAAAGAAGATTAAAATAATCTTTAAATATTAAATTACTAATCATTAAATTATTAATAATTAAAATAATTGCTATTAATTATTAAACTAGTAGTGACCTGCTATGATGAATGATATCATTGGTAGTTTTGGTGAGATGTGTGTTTTTTTTATGCACAGAATGTTTACAATGCATCTTGAGTACAACTCATATATAGCATAAATCATCTTAGGAATGAGTAGATTGTACTGAATATATGAGGTACTTCCTATGATTTTCTGTGAATGTATTTTCTGTCCAACTTCAATTAATTTTAAAAACTTTATCTTTTTAATAGAGTGGATTTCAAGATCCTCTCACAGATAAGAGATACGTGATTTCAGTCTTATGTATAAAACTGTCTTTTTATTCCCTTTGTTTCACTCTAACTCTGTGTCATCCTTTTCTATATTTAGGGTGACATTTCAATCATTCTTCATCTTCTAAAACCTTACTAATCATACCGAGGCCATTTTGAATTTGCTCTTCCCCAAGAAGTCTTGACTATTATGTACAGAAACAATTATAGTGTACCATGATGTTTGAAATTTACTGGGATCTAATATCCTATAGTGAAAAAAATACTTGTGGTAGCTTTAATAAGCATGTATAGGATATTTTATGTGCTCTGTACAGGAAACACAAAGATGAAAGAAAATGTTAAGCTAACTCCTAAGTGGACTGTGGTCTAGGGGGAGAAGTAGAAAAGCTTACAAATGAGATGCAATGTAGCAAGCTCTATAATGCCCAAAACAGATGAAGCAGAAAATGTGTATGTTTTATAAGAAAACCTTCAGTGGAAACTATACTCAAATGACAGAAAAGGGAAGGTATTTCAGACAGCACCTGACTGTATCTAAGCGAGTCCTGAAGCATGAAATAGGGGTTTTCACAAAAATCTGGGTAAGTCAATAAGCTGGTTGTATACAGAGCACACACAAAAGGAGAGGGTAGGCAAAGACAGTAGTGTGGGAGTTCTTGATGTGCACACAGCACTCTACTTTTAATGAGATGTGCATAACATAGTTAAGACTCTTTGGTTTCCACCTTTCAGTAATGTATAGCTTTGGAGACATGTTGTGCATATACTGACAAAATTGAATTTATCTTTTGATAAGTTTGAACTGACAGTACAGAAGATGATCTACTAAAGTAAAAAATATGGAGAGATACTAAGAAGTCACTATAGCATGTAAACCAGGATGATATCATGCAGCCTTGAGTGATGCTAAGTCTAGGAAGTAGAATACAGTGATGCTTTAGTGGACCCAGGACTTGATGACATTTTATAAAAGAAATAAGAATCCTTTCTTATAGACTATTCAAAGTAACAGATACACTGAAAAATCAATTTTATTAAAGTGAGGCAAGTTTGGATATAGAAAATTAGACGTTGAGTAAGGAAGACTATAACTCAGAGGCTTTTCAGAATAGAAGCTCTAAAACATGGAACTAAACATAGACTTCTCAAAGATGAAATATAAATGTTTAGAAATATTTTTAATATTTTTATCTGACATGGAAATTCAGATTCAAACATCTTATTGCAAAAACATGACTAAGATCAAACATGCAACTGATGACAAATGGGGAAAAATGAACACTTCCTCAGAGCTGAGAGGGAGATGGTGCAAACTTTAAAATCTGGGTCCAGTGGTTTATGCCTATAATCACAACACTCAAATGACTAAGACAGGTCAATTCTTTGAGTTCTAGATTATGTTAGGACCTATAGGGAGATCATGGAAGCCCTGTTTAAAACAAAGAAACAACCAAATGACTAAACAAACTGCATATAAAATGAAAACAACAAAAATAACACTTTTAAAGATGGAATTACTGGAATTGAGAACGTTTTTCTCAATTTTCACTATGTAGAACATTTTATTTCTTATTGTAATATGGCCACTATTTTGCTTCCAATTTCTGAAATTTGAAATCAGATGGCCTTGATACAAAAGCAATAACCTATAAAAAATGATGTATACACAACCAAATGCACAGACTTTTGATGGTACAATCAAGTGAAAATTACATAAACTGAAGTGTCACATGTACAATTATATTTCCAATTATTTCACTACATGAAAAATATGCAGAAATGAATGTAGTTCATAAAATGTATAATATTGCATTTATTGAACAAACCATTTTAAAATGGATTTTCTTTTGTTGTATCTCAGTATCTACTGTCACAATTGGTTTCAAAAACATGTCTTTGCCATATGAGATTCAGGCACAGACCTGCACAAGCACACTGATGGATAACTTTACAACCTCCGAAGAGCAAGAAACCTGAGTAACAATCCACTAAAAATAAAAGAAAATTTTAAACTTAGTTTCTAATTCTAGACTAGTTAAGCATCAAATATGACTCTCTCGTGACTACTTGTCATTGTATTCAACCTAATGTAATTTAATTCAGTGTCATTTAATATCCAAAGAAGACCTTTTGACTAGAAGATTGTCCTGTGACTCAGTGGTGAATACTTTCTTTCTGTAACTCTGATCAGAGGTAAGAATAAGAAGTATAGTTGTTGAGAATTTGCATTTAAATCAGTGTAAGTATGCCTTTTTTTTTTTTAAAGAAATCTTAGCTAAAAAAGAAAATAGAAGAGATTCCCTGAAATGATACAAAGAAGCTATCATTTTGTACTGGAAATTCTACCTTTAGTTCTAGGGCAGATCATATCTTCAGGTAATCAAGCATGTAATAAAGAAAATTGAATTTTTCAGATCATCTATAGAATATGGCTTTTAAACATAGGAAATTGAGGTTGTTCGTATTGCTTATAAGCAAAATCATGACTCCATAAGAAATCACCATTATAGAAATTAATGTATGTGTTTGTGTTCATCCACTTCAGTGTGTAAAAGCATAGTGTTTACCTGTTTACCATAATGAGGTTTTTCCTGCTGAACAGAAAGTATCAAAGACAGTTAGTTTGAATATGTTAGGAGCTTTCTTTACTTTAGGTCATTGACAAAGGAAAATCAGGATCCAAGCAGGAAATAAAAGCAAAATATATTATTTTACAGAACAAAACTAAATGCATAAACTACTCCAGCCTTAGCCTATTGAGTTTAGCTCAGCCATCACTCTGCCATACATTTCCCAGTTAGCATATGCAGTAAAGGAAAAGATGCACTTATCAGAATAGTTTATTGTTAATAATAAGTATGTATAGTTTCAGCTTTCATATTCTATTTTCTCCTTCGACTTTTCACTTTCCTCCAAATTTTCATTACTTCCTAATGTTTTACTCTATGATAATGTAATATACCAGAGATATAATTTTGCTATAGGAAACAGAAGTATAATTTTTACTAGACCTCAAAGTTGTAATTGTGTTACTGATATTTTTCTCTTAAGCTAGCATTGCATGAGACTGCCCAAGTTCATCTTTTTTGGGTTGTGCTACAGTGAGGACTGAGGTACCACCTCATGAGGTCAGTGAGTAACCAGACAGAAAGCACAGCTTTGAGTAGATCATGCAAATTATGTTATTCTCAGATCTGTTCCTAAGCTTCCCAGTTCCTGGAACCCTGCTTTGTCAGAGTAATTTAAATTACACAATATCTCTGCAACTGATTACTCAATTTAGAAAAGGCAGCTATGCAAGCAAAAATGCCCACTTGTTAATTAGAAATGAGACTATGTATGAAAGGCAGCCAAATAGTCTTTCCCTAAAAGGAAATGCTCATTGGCTGCCAAACTCAGAAAAGAACTATACTCAAGAACATGACATTGTGACAAGGGGGAGATAGCTAGATGATCCTAGAAACTGCTCAATTTGACAATGTGGTGTGCCAACTTCCTGAGCAAGAGTTGACCTGACAACTCGAAACACTGTCTGCCTTCTTGACAAAAAGTCCAGATAACCTCTTTTAGTCAATGCAGAAGAGTAATGAATATTTCTCACTGATAGCTTTTTATTGATCTAGATTTCACAGAAACTTCCTGTTAACAAAACCTTTTTTTGATTTTTGTTGTAATGGCAGTCACAATTGTCAGAGTCTGAAGTCCATAAACTTGTACTTAGGCTTTGACATCCAAACACTTTTTCTTTCTACTGCCTCTGTTTACACTGCTTTCTATATTGCTTTCCAGATCTATTAGCATGGACTGTACAACTCTTGAAATTGAAGGTACTCCCATCCTAGACATACTTATCTTTCATTACAATTTCTTCTAGCTAGGAGATATTGAATGTAAACTAGATGGCTACTCTTAGTTGAGATTAGATTAATTAACATTATATTAATGTTATAATATCCATTCTACAAGTGTAAGGGAACTAAGATTTTTAGAATTTATAGAATTCCAAATTTAAAGGTATTATCAAAATGAGACTTTAAAATTACATGTACTATATCCCACTTACATATATTCTAACCCAGGGAAATTCCACTATGAGTTTGTGACAGTCCTTTCACATTCAGAGACTTAGTAATTTCATTATAACATTTCTGAATGTTTTTCAAGGCAGCCAAAAACACTGAGTAGAATCAAATAGTTGCTTTGGACCTTAGATTTTTCTAGGAAAACTATCACAAGGTGAGTAGCTATTATAATTTATGTAGCTTTAAATCTATATGGTACAGTGACCCTGATGAAATTGCTTCCATGTAAAATTTGCTATAAATATTATCTGAAAATATTTATGGAGTGTGATAACTGTGAAGAGGCCTTAGTACAGCATACTAAGGCAAAGAAGACATACTTACTCCAAAAATCCTATGATTTAATTGAGATGGAGACAAAATACCCTCTCTCTATAAAATACTAGTAGAGAGCTGGTTGATGAACTCAATTCTTCAAAATAGTATCATAAATCAGGTCATAATCATTTGAACATGTAATGGGAAGTGAAGATAAACAAGATCATGTCCTATCTAGTATGAAAGCAGCATGTTTTATCTTAAATAGAGTGACATATGGCCAGTACACAAAATAATGTAATATACTTGGATATCCTCATTACATGTTAAGTAGTGCAATATCCTATAAGGAGCCATAGGTGGAAAAACAGTTTATTCAATGACAATTTTCATTTCTATACCTCAGAAGGGCATTTGAAAATAATTTGAAGATAAGGACATTTTCATGTTATGCAGTTTTTACTTATACATTAGTAGTATGAATCCTAAAGAAAGTAAATGTATATGAGGATATAAACAGATATTACCTGATTGTAAATGTAACTTTGTGCATGTATTCAGGGAAGATGGTAGTTTTGAAAAGAGTATTACAAGACTCTCTGTTCCTTGAGGTCAGAAATTTTGGGTTTATATTGTTCACTATGGACCACACAGACCTTAACATGAACACATATAACCTCAAATAGTAGGATTTAAACTTGAAATAACTTTCTAATCAATTGTGTTGCTAAGATGCAAAGAATGAGTAAATGTGCCTAATCTCTTGGGCTTTCTGTTCTAGAGAAGCCTGTCCACCAATCCCACATCTTTCTGTCCTTTTTGTTCTATCAACCTTAAGATTGTTGTTGATCTCCAACATGTAGTAAGTGGGTATAGAACACTGAGCAGTTCTCAGTGCCCACAACTTAAAGTAATCGGAAGTACGATTGTAGCCACATATTTAATTTGCATCAGCAAGCCCAGCTTTATCAGTAATAAAATTTTCATTTTTCCCTCCATCTGTCTGATTTTATGTTTTGTTTTCAGTTGATCCAAACTTGGAAGGAATAATAAAGAGTGTGATGAATCTCCAAAACACATAACAAATGTCGACTGAATAATTGATCCAAGTGAATTATCAACTTATAAAGAGCTCATTGGCTTTCATTTAAGTTTACTGTTGTTTGTGCTTAATTTATTTTATTACTGTGTCTGTCTTTAATATTTAAAAATTACTACACATATTATATATTCTCTTCAAATTTTCTCTTTGAACTTTTTTGATTAGGCTGGAAGTCTTGTCAAGTAAGAAACTACATTTAATTCACCTTTTTAACAAATAATAGTAATAGTCCTTATTATACTTAATATGAAATAGTGGCTTTTATTCTGAGTTCTAAATTATATATCTAATATAACATGTATGTTTTAGAAAGATGTGTTAAAGAATAACCTTGCATAGCTTATGTCAGAACCAATCTTTTGTGTGGTGTCACTATTTAACACTGTTTTAAAAACAGAAATCTACTTTCAAAGTTGCATATTTAAAATACTAGGAGATGAGTTTCATAATTGGCATATGAGAACAGGTATTATATTAATAATAAATTTTCAGATTGAGTTCTGAAAGAGAGAGGCCAGAGTGCAATGAGCTCTTCCCTCAACAACCAATTATGTAAACAAAAAAATGTACTTTAAAGACATCAGTCCCTGAAAGTTTAGCCTCTGGATACAGGAAAGGGAGACATTCATTCAACTAAATGTAGTTTAGAACAATGTTCATCTCTGAATTCTCAGCTAAGACTACTTTCTAAACTCTAGGCATGTTTTACAGAAAGCACTAGGACTTATTAAAAAGATGGCTTCCTCCTGCAGGCTCTTAATTTGAAGGTATTTCTCCTATGAAGGATCAGGCTGTAAGTATCTCTTCCCATCTGCTGGTGCACAGGACAGAAACTTTGTGCTGGACAGGTACAGCAGAGAAGTCCATATCATACGCAATCCTATTCCAGGAATTCAGGCAGAGAATACTGACATCATTATTCTGCAATGCTGGTTCACTGGTTCTATGATAAGAGCTCCTACACTAGAAGAGATAGGCTAGAAAAATACAGGGCTAACCTCTTCCCTGTACCCACTTACAAAGTGTAGCTTCAGGATAAGCTTATTTCCGGTACCTCTAGTGAGTATTACAGAGTTCCTGCATCTCAGACAAGAAAGCCTTACACAAAATTAACTTCTTGGTGACATACTAGGCAACTAACTTTATTTAGAAAGACTAATTTCATGACAGGATGGAACAAAAAAATATAAACGAAAGCAAGCAAACAAGCACACACACACACACACTCACGCACACATTTTAGGAAAATGAACTTGAAAGGTCCAGAAACTGTTATCAACACTGCAGATTAAGGACTTGATACATGTATAATACTAACCTGAATCTTCTCAGTAATAATCATGGACAGACATGAAAATGAAAAGTGATGGGCATAACCATCAACTGGGCATTATTGGCAAGAATAGTTACAAATGACTTTTTTCTACCTACTAGCTGAAAAATAATTTACTATGACCCAGGAGTAATTCATATGCAGTGTAGACATACACCTGAAGAGTCAGATAGTTTGTATATGCCGAATCATGAACCTAAAATGTTTAAAACATGAATGGACAGATGATACATGTTGTTAGCTATTCTACAGTGTAAGAAAGAGATATAAGTTGTTAAAGTAGGACAGCAGTCTCAGATCACTCATATGTCCAAATGAAAAATGATGAACTTAGGAATGATTTTAATCAGAAAGTTGATTGTAATGACCAAAGTCCTTAGGTAGACAGATTAAAAGATGAAAACATTGTTTTTATTGTTTGGTGGCCACTCATTACGGAAAATGAAAATGTCACAGTAGCAATTTGCATGTTTGTTGGTAATTAAATATGCAGCTCAGCAGGTACACTAATCTGGAGATGAAAAAAGAAAAGAATTTCTGCAAGATATTATTTTAAAATATCTCAAATTAAGCAAAATTGAATATAGAATCAAAAACATAAGACTTGTGAGGATGGACATAAAGATTAGTATGAAGTACAATGATTTATTTTTCAGGAGGTTATGTTGAGTTTATTGTGGTCTGGATATCCAGGGAACAATTAAGGTTTGTACCAAAATGAGTAAAATAAGAAAACACATAAAACCAAATGTTAATTAAAGAAATCGACAAATTGAAGACCTTGACTCACACAAAAATAATAATAAAAAATCATAACTTTTCAGGTTAATTCTATCAAACCCATCTCTTCTTCTCCAATCCCATGGAAAAACGAAAGGAATGAGGGAGTTTACACACTTTATCTGTGAGACCACTGTTGCTCTGGTAGGCAAAGCAAAGACAACACAAGATTTATAAATGAGCACAGAAAAGGTACCTAACACCATTAGCTACCAAGTAAGAGCAAATTAAACCCTCTATGAGCTGCCCTTTTATGTTCTGTAAAATCAGACAGATATGTGTGCAGATGAAGATATAGAGAAATTTGGGCTTTCTAGAACCATCCCCTACAATGATGGTGATTTGAAATGTTGTAATTCTCTTGAAAACCTGTGGAATTTTCTCAGAATATTTACATAGGTTTCTCTACTTAACTAGCATTTAATTTGCTCAGATGTACATTCAAGCAAAATTTTTTATTTTTTAAAAATTATGCATGGGGATACATGGAATAAAAGTTTACTGAAGCACTTTTCATAATACATAGAGAGTACAAAAACCAACGTTTTCCACTGCAAATTGCCTTATTATGTTTCTACTGTTGTTATGTTTTTATGTTAATTGGATAGACTGTGGTATCCTGGTATTTAAATGGTACACTGGATGTTATTGTGAAGGTATTTCATAAATGTGTTTGAATCCAAATCCACTTTATTTTAGGGAAGGAAACAGAATTTAGATCTCTAACTAGGCCTGCTTTAATTGGTTGAATATGCTTAAAAAGAGTTAAGACTTTACCAATGGAAAGAAAATGAGCTCTGTGGACTGCATTTTAGTCTTACTTTATATTGATACAGATTGTTTTTTGCAAAGGAACAAACAAGAATTAAAGTTTAATAACTGCTGTTGTTCCTGACTGGTTTCACAGAAGCTCTTTCTTTAGCTGTGGCCACATTTTACATGTAATATTTCTTTACAATATAATGCTTTTTTAAATAAAGGAAACAAACATTCCTGGAGAATTTACATACCTAAACATGCATAATACTGGAGGACAGAGGAGTAAAACAGACTAAAATTTCTTTATTTTGCAATTATTCTACTTTAAAAATTGAAGACTGGTTTGAAGGCTTTAAGAAGAATGTTTCCAAGTGTCTACTACATATCCTAATCTAAGGACTGTAGCAGGAAATCAGAAGCTACACTTGTGAACGGGTTGAGGCAGAGTGCGGGAACCGAGAGGGGCGTGGTCAACGAGAAGGAGCTTCGGAAGTACGACACCCTGGAGAGAGACAGGAATCGTGCGTTCTCTCGTGCAGGGTCTGGATCTCTCATGGTTTTCAGGACTGGTGATGGCGGTTCCAGCCCGGTGGCGCGGGAGTTCAGATCTGCGGCGTGTGGGTGAGGAGCTTTCCTTAGAAACGCTCCAGCGTGCTGCAACCTTATCCATTCACTTTCTCTTAAAACCTTCTCTGTTTTGTAAGTGATTCTCACAAAATAAACCTCATTTAAAACATATCTCACGGTGGGTTCATACCGTGATAAAGGACTGATTCAGTACTTCTCAAAGAGCATTTAAAATAAATTTCTCTTAGGGGAGATCTGGAAACAATAAGAGAGGGACTTAAACTAAGGGAGCAATGGAAATAGAGAGGGTAAGAAGAGGAATAAATAACATTAGTGATGTTTGATTTAAAAAAAAACATAGAGATACCAAGTGTGTGTCATATATAGTTTAAATGAAAGGTTACCACCATTTCACTTATTAAATGAAATAATGTCCCCCTTCCCCCCCCAAAAAAAAACCCAGAAATTATGTTACAGAAACTTCCTTTTAAGTGATTAATCAAGGAAGGCTAAGAAACTCCTCAAAAAAAATAATGTATGGCCATTGTCATTGGTGGCCTCCCAGAATTGAAATTAAGACAATATTTAAAGACAATAACATCACACGTTTCAGTCACAAGTCTTAGAAGAGTCCATCTGAACTAATCTGGAAGCATAGTATCTAGAAGTGTTATGGAAGTGGTCAAGGATGAAGAGCAACCCATAGACCTATCTAGCTGTCTAAACTATGAACAATAAAAGTTAACTGCCTGGCAAGATATCCCTATGAGTGTAGTGGCACTTGTATCTTGGTGTTAAAAAACAGCTGTCTAATTAGATGAATGTCTCCATTAATAGGAAGAAATACTTTGCCTGGTACTGAAAACCTGGACAAGTACCCATTGGTAGTGAGGTCATCAACTCTAGAGAAGAAAATAACTTACTACTGTTACTTTCTTAAATCATTATAATTTCTGACTGTAATCTAAGTATTTATTCTTATACTTAAGATATGTGTAGCTCTCATCAAAGAAATTTCTTTCCTTTCCTTTCCTTTCTTTTAAATAGATGGAAACTATGACAGAAATCCATAAGCGTCAAAATGCAGAGAACTGACTGTGTTATTTCCAGCTCCACTTGATATGTCCCAAGCTCAGGGAATATTATGGAAGTTTGGGAGTAAAGACTGTAAGAATAAGACCACCAGTATTTCTCTGCTGTAAGATAGCTTTGTCTAGATAGGACAAGGAAACTACATCCTTGAGATCTCAACAGGATGTTTGTTTAAACAAGACATAGATGCCAACCTATGTGGGGTAACTAGGCATTAGAGGCCTCCACTGTCCTCTGACAAACCAGTGTAAACTGGTCTAGGGCAGTATGAGGAGCATGTACATAAGATACTTCCTGAGAGCCAAACTGAGTCTGCTTGAGGGTCTAGGTAACAGAGGCAGAGTCCTGGTGAGAGATGACTTGGGCCAATAAGCAATGACCACACTATAGTGGCAGATGCCAGCAGAGCAGACTTTCCCCTAGATAGGCAGGAGGGTATACAAAGCTTGCCCCTTCTTGAATAAATTGAGCTTGTTGCTTTCAACCTGCCTCCCAGTGTCTTGTCCATGTTCTTGACTTCATGCCCTCTCGCCTTCTTCCCCAAGAACTTGCCAAGACCCTACAGCATCAAACATGAATGGTGGAAATCTCACAAGATCCCACTCCAAGATAAATTGCTATAGGCAATTAATTGTTGGAGAGATACAGAGAATAGCTCTTTTCCAAGAGAGATTCCCTAAAGTTATCCAACACCAAGTAGTTGGCCATAAGCACACATGTGCGTGTACACACACACACACACACACACACACACACACACACAATAATTAGTGATCATGAATTTTAGAAGGAGTGGGAAGTTGTTAGAGATACTTATGGACAGTAGGAATGGTTTAAGTATAGTATTCATGTTAGAAATGTTCAAAAGCTAATTATGAAAAATTATTTTGAAAATGTGAACAAAGGTCCTTGTATGTGAGTCAGCACTGACAATGTTTTGTGATGAAAGATTCAGAATTTTTAAGGAGAAATTATTTTTAATCATTTATTGAATCTTAGCATAGATTTTTATGCAATTTCATAAAATCAATTTTTTGAGTTAATTAAAGTGATTATTTTTCTAATGATGATACACTTCAGGGTCAATATTTGCTAGGACTTTCTCATTTTTTGGGCTCCAGCTGTTACTGTAGGTTCCTGTCTTTGTTTCTGAGATACTTTCTTTATCTATAACATTAGTCCTAATGAACATAGTGCCTTCAAGTAGATATTTATTTTTAAATATCAGATTCATGTTTGACATGACTAATGCTTTCACACTTAATTAAAGACTTTTGTTTTTTAACACAGAGTTAACTTCTCTTGTGGCTTTGGAAGCCTTTCAGCATGAGAAATCAATATAATAGAAAGGCCAACATGTTGCAGATTATATTGTTATGACCTGGCCACAAGATCTACTCTATGACTTCATTCAGTTTATGAAGTGAAAATAGACAGACTTAAACACTGTCCAAATCAATGCCATGTTTGTATACGAAATCATGAACCGTGATATGTTAAATTGACTCACTAGTACAGGATTCTATTTCTCTCTTCCCCTCTTTCTTCCTTGCTCTTTAACTATGCTAAAACTCTATTAAATTTATTTTAATTCTACCTGGTGCTCTAGGCTACAAAACCTCTTTAGAGAACAGAGGTAACATCACATATGTAATCCATAATCAATTGTGTGGGAATATTCATCTGTATGCTATAAATTTTTTGTAAATAAAAGAATGGTTTTGGCCTGTGTCAGGCACCGGAAAAGTAGGCAGGGAAATTAAGGTTCAGATAGGAGAAATGCAGAGTGTGACCGACTCCATCCAGTGGCCAAAGAAGAAACATGTAAGAAACTGGAAGGGGTGAGGGGAATAGGGAGCTTGAACAAGGATATACACATGGATAAAAAAATATGACTTTAGTCATAATAAAAAACAAGTGAGTTTTGCAATCTAAAAAAAAGGAAAGAAACCCAGATGAGCTATAGACCATGGATCACATGGCCATATAGATTAAAATAAATGGGATGATTTAAGATGAAGGAACTAGCAAGCAATGTGCCGGAGATGTAGGCCAAACAGGATCAAATTAATATAAGCATCTGAGTTATTTTTTGGGGGTGGGGAAGTGGCCATGGCAAGTCACACCTCTGGCCAGAAATCTCATATAACAATCAATCACAAATTCAATGTCATAAACTATTGTCCCAGGTATGGAGCATCAGTGATTTTGAAGAATGATTCTCACCACCATCATCAAGTACATGAACATGGAACATACTTGTAGTGGTAGGTGGCATTATGCATTATCTTACAATATCATCCTAACTCCCTAAAGAATTATATTTTTAAGAGTAGAAAAAAGGGGAGCTGGAGAGATGGCTCAGCGGTTAAGAGCACCGTCTGCTCTTCCAGAGGACCCGGGTTCAATTCCCAGCACCCACATGGCAGCTAACAACTGTCTGTAGTTCCAGTTCCAGGCAAACACCAAGGCAAATAAATATAAAAGTTTGAAAAAAAAAAGAGTAGAAAAAAGTATTCATATACTTTTACCAATTTCTTGAAGATAAAATTGAAATTTAATTTTTATATATGTGTGCCTACATATAGAGCAAGAGGTAAAAATTGTATGTCAGTTATTCAAGGTATCTCTGTCTTGTTTTATGAAGCAGGAACTCTTTTGGCATGGAGTTCATAAATGAGGAAAGTTTTGCTTGTTAGTGAGTCCAGAAATACTCCTATCCCCCTCTTCTCAGTGCTGGGATTATGAACAAGCATTGAGATGTTTTAATATGTGTGTTTGTGAATAAACTCAGGTCATCAAGCTTGCAAGACAAAAACTTTACCAACAGAACTTTGTCCTCCAAGTTTTAAAATTTAACTTTTAGCATACATTCAATTTGGCTTAAGAGATCAAGAATGGCATACTTTATGGACAACAACATATTATAAAGACAGTAAACATTTTAGACTTAAATCTAATTGATTAAAACCTGGTATCTGTAGCTCAGCTTTTAGGGACACAAATACATTTTTTGAACTCTTAAGTATCTCCCATATTTTATACAATATGTAAGTGTAGCCACAGAAATAAGGTTAAATCAAAAAAAGCCTTTTAAGTTAAAAAAAAAAAGATCAATGCATGAGAGAATATAAGTAAAATACAATGTGTGTGTGTACATGATAATATCTATATCAAATGTGTTCTATAATTTCCTGTTAACTAAACAAATTTCAGTATGCTAAAATGTCATACTCAGCAAAATAATATGGTATTAAATATATTTTGATCTAATTTTCTTGTTTGTTTTAATTAAAAAGTTATTTTCCTTTACACACACACATATACATATGTATAATGTTTAATTTGACATCCACCTTCTAGGAGAAACAAATCTACTAACTTATTAGGTTTCTTCTTTTTTTTAAAAAAAGTTTATTTATATATTTATTGTGCATGCACCTGCATGCAAGGGCATATACCTGGCATGATGTACATGTGCAAGTCATAGGACAACTCTATAATTGGCTTACTCTTTCTACTTTTATGCATATCTTGGGATCATATTCATATAGTCCAGTTCATATTGCAAAGAACTCTCAGAATAGCCTTGCTTAGACCTTGGTAAGTTCCTAATTATCTTTAATTTTTGTTTAGCCAATCTCAAAAAAAATTTTAACATTATAGTTTAAAATTTGCAAGTGAGAAAAATAACTGATAAACATCCAAATGTAGCAATTTTATAAACCATCTTAATAATGCAATACAACTCCATAGAGCAGATTATGTCCTTTCAGATGAAAAATAATGTCATTAGTGCCAATGCCACTATCACATGCCACCATCACTGTGTAAAACACTGACATATTTTGTATGCATGTCGTCTACAAGAAGAGGTGTTAAAGCTGCTCCCTCTGACTCTTCATAGATATTAGAACATTTGCAGGGAGATGTTGTGTCTGGCCTTTGTTCCTGGAACATGATACTTTAAAAACTATGTTTCCCTAGGCTCTAATTCACCTTTTGCTTTCTAGATCAATGTGAGTTATTTGCTCTATGATTAGCATCTTACAATGATACACTACCTTTCCCTGAGGCACAAAACAAATGAACTAGAACCTTCAAATCTGGGAACCCAAATAACCCTCTCTTTTTGTAAGTACTCTGACATTAAATATTTCATTTAATATACTTCATTAAGATAACTTGGAGCCAACTAACACAGTGAAGTTATCATTTCAACTTGTGGATCTGATCAGAAAACATTGGAGAAAGACTATTTTGTACTCATTATAACCACATAACTACCATTTACTTGTGAGTCACTATTTTCATGGAAGAGTGTTAACTTAAATGTGTTAAATTAAGACAATTTAATGTAATATGGTTTGAAGCAAAGTAGATTCTAATTTAAAAATATTTAACACATTAATATAATGGATCTAAATGGTCTGTAATGATATTATAAATCAAATTATTGGGAAGAGACAGAAAACTACATGTTTTATCTATATGTACATGTAAGAAAAGACATAGAAATATGTGATTGTTCACATTAAGTTGTGTTTTCTGTCTTCTATGTAACAAAGTATTGAACATTTGTTCAGTATAGACTTGTAAAATTGCTGAATAGTCAGTAAATATTAAAAGGTCAAAGAAGCCATATTTTGAAGAAAATGAAATGTGGTTTAGCCAGGCATAGAAGCGCAAGAACACAACACCCATAGATGGTAAAACTTGTTGAAAGCAGGTGAGATGGATGCTGTAGCTTTGCAAGTGTTGTCTGTAGCAAATATCACATTTACTCACCTATTTAGCATGTATTCTATATATTCTTTATACCAATGACTGCTAAAGTACTCATCGTGAACAGTGAACAATTTTTAGTTAGTCCAAATGGTAAAATTTATGAAAATCATAAGTTAATTTCTGATGTGTAGCGCATAATCATTTTCTTGAATTTGAGGCAAAACTCCTTTAAGTTGACATTAACATGAAGCAAACTTATATTCACCAAAATAGCTTGTCAACATTCCAAATAAAAACTTGATTGCTCACTACAATTTTGAAAATAGAGGGGTAAAATATTTGATTATCATCTGTATGTATGTGTGTATGCATGATTGTGTGCAGAGACTAGAGTTCAATCCAGAGTGTCCCCTCAGAAGCTATCTACCTTGTTTTTAGAATCAGTGTCACTTACTGGCCTATAATTCACCAAGTGGGCAAGTCTGGCTGGCCAGGTCTGTATGCATGACAATCTAGTTTTTGTATGTTTGTGTTTTTATGAGACTTCTATAGATAGAGTTTTGAGTCTCATTCATTTGTATCAAGTAGTTTAGGAAAAAATGTCATCTTCCCTGCCCAGAAAAAATTGATGTTTAAAAAGATGACATTTGTATGAGTGTGGCTAGAGAGGTTAGGGACAGACTTATTAGGGCTAGAAAATATTGAGGTTCATCACTGGAAGAAGTTGACAGTAAGTAATAGTCAACTACTTAGAAAAAAAAAAATCCAGAGAGTCCTGTGACCAAGGTTAAGGTAATTTGATGACTGCATGTACTAGAATAGTGAGGAAAGAAGGGAACACCTAGAGTCATGGTCACCTGTAATAGGATGTTTCTGGCCCAGAATAGCCCCAAGATTCAGACCCATGAACAGTTGATTAACTCTGTAGAGCACTGAGGTCAGGACCAGTGGTTCCAAAGTTCCATGAAACACTCAGGTGCTTACATTAATTTTATGGTGATTGACCTATGGCTCAGTCATGTAACTAGCTAACTATTAAGTCTTAAACTAACCCATGATTCTAACTTGTTAGGCCATGTAGCTTGGTACCTTTTTTCTCAGAGCAGCATTTGAACTTCTTTCCTCTGGATCTGCCAGCATCTCTACTCTGACTCTTGCTTTTTCTTAGACTGGTAGCCCTGCCTACACTTCTTGTCTGCTTTCTGGCCAATGAGTGTTTTGTTAAGCCAATAAGACGGACAATTATTTACAATGTAATAGAACATAACCTCACAACAGTTATCCTTGAGTTTTTTTTTTTTTTTAGAAACTTTAGTTGAGCCATGTGATGACATTGGCCAAAAGTCAGAAAGAAAGATTGAGAGAAGTAGCACACATCAATTGGAGGGAAGAACAGCAAGAACCCATTTTTAAATGGGTTTGAGTTTCTAAATGATTTGAGTTTCATTTGTGGCAGTCAAAAGTACAGGTGTAGGATGACTGAAAGATTTAATTAGAATTTATTATAATAGAGAATTTAGCTAAAGCCAGGAAAACAGATGTGCCCACCCAGAGTGAAAACAAAGCACAGGTATAAACCTAATGTGCTTAGAAAGCCAACAGTTCACAGGAAAGAAGAGAGCTGCAGGCAAACTGGGAATGAATAGCCAAAAAAAAAAAAAAAAAAAAAATAGGTGGTACCCTCACTGAGGCTGATGCTTAAAATTTCTGATTGCATTTGTTTACAAGTCAGGCTCAACAATAATTAATGCTGATGAGTTGGATTGTGTGCAGATCACAACTTCTGCTGTGCCCTTGACACTGGGAATTGGAAGGCTTCTCTAAAGATCTGAAAACAATAAATAGGATAGTTTTTGAGGAATTTGAAAAACAACTTCATGAATAAAGCAGTAAAGTTACTGTAAATGGCATCTTGGGATTTGCATGAAGCTTTTTTAAAGAGAAGAGTATTTATTGCTTTTCTTCTGCTCTATGATATTGTTTCTTCTGTCATCTTTGTCTTACAAATCATTGTTTTTCAGAATGACACTTTAGTATTGGATCCTAACATAAAGCAGAAGGGGCCTGCTTATGTAGATTAAAAAAAATGACTAGGGAAAAGAAATTTTATTCAAAGTGCCTTGAGAAGTAAAGGGAGAGGAGAGAGTGACTGGGGGTGGGGAAGGGACCTTGAACAAGGATATACGCAGATAGAAAATGTGACTTTATTCATAATAAAAATAAATAAATAAATAAATTCAGTTTTATTAAAAAGGAGAAGTAAAGGGACACTTAAATAAATAGAGGAAAGAACTACTTTATTATCTTATTGTTATTATCTTTTCTTACTTTTCTATTTTCCTGTTTTCATAGGCTATGTTAATGCTAAGTTTATTCAGAACAATGATCATTTTCATGAAATAAAATTCTATCTAATACTATTACAAAAAAGTGTTGCTTTTAGTTTTTTAAGTGGCTATCAATTTATCTTTTCTTTTGGCATGATGCTCTATATCTAGAGAAAACTCAAGAGAATGCCAGGTTAAGGAAATCAATGGACTCTCATAAATCCATGCCAGGTTACCATTGACCATAGGGACAGACTGGCTGTGTACATGATTGGCAAATAACTCATGATGCCAATGAATTCTTTCTTCAAATTTCCCTGAGTCAGCAATTGCATCTAAGTCATCAAGAGCATCTGCAAGTTAAAACACTCAGCAGATCACTACTGCCAAAAAGCAGAATCACAACAAATTTCCATATTAATTTAACTGGTGTGCATTTGAGATTTTTGAATCCCAGAAATCTCATATCTATAAAACAAACCTTGAACTCCCTTGGTTGACAAGAAGAGGGTTTTGTAATACAAGAACAATAACAACAACAAAAAAAAAACCCTGAACAATAAGAAAGAGATTTGTGTGTCAGGCAATGCTTTTATGAGTTGAACAGTTTTCTTCTTGAATGCATTCAAGATGTCTAACATTTTCTGGCATTAAAATGAGAAACTTGTCTTTTCTCTTCCTCTCTTCCCCTCCTTCCGTTCTCCCTTTATCTCTCTCTCTCCCTCCCCTCCCCCTCCTGAATAAACCTAATATGGCTCCTTGGCAAAGAGAGAGAGAGAGAGAGAGAGAGAGAGAGAGAGAGAGAGAGAGAGAGAAAGAGAGAGAGAGAGATTTATCTATTTCAGATGATCTCTTCACTTCCCCATGTTTCAGTTTGATTATGTAGTTCATAAAATGATCTGGTCTGCTGGTGCTTATAACAGGAGCTCAGTCAAAACAGCAACTTCTCATGATGTTTTTTCTAACACTGGTTTAAACTCCATTGAAAAGTCTAATGGCAGTTCATCAAAATTCACAGATTTAACTTACATCAGGGGATTGTTTTGAACAAATTACTTAATTACTTATTTTCATTTTGGGACTGTGAAAATTGTAAAATATTTGTAGTGGGGAAAATCATGTTCTTATTTGGCTAGTATTGATTTCCAGAGATGGCATGAATCAAGGATCTAATACATAACTACATTGGCTGTGGCCCCAGTGAACTACTGCCACAAATAAAGGTCTTCATTGCTGTTTTTACTCATCTTATCTTTAGCCTTCTGTACTTTATATCTAGACCATTATAAAGTCCTTTTAAGACTAATTTCAATCCATTTGAATATATCTAATAAAAAGTTATGAACATGACACTCTTACTTTCTACCTAAATTGATGGACTATTCTCTACAATGGTGTTTGTTGAAGGCAGAAATATTTGCATATTTTCTTTTTTGCCTCTATAGCTTCTGATTTATTTTTCTAAAATTTGTTTTTTTAAATTTTTTTTAGTTTTGTTGATATCAATATATTATTAGTATTTTTGAGAACTTGACATTTACAGCCAAATCACATAGACTTCAAATGTGGCTGCCCTATTTATACTTTCTTTGATATCAAGCCAATTAAATAAATGTTTGGATCTCAGTTTTCTTGTCTTTTCTTATAGGAATACTGACAGACATTTTTATATAGTTTGAGGTATGAAAGACACAGCTTAGACAAGGACTTAAAAGAATTCTTAGTATCTTTGTCACTAAGCAATGGGGCCTCTGTCTGAATGGATCCATAATTTTAATTATTAATTCAAAAACAAAGTTGCTATTATTCTACATTTAAATTAAATGATGCAACTAGTATGTTGAGAGACTTAATGTATTCTAAAAACATTTTCTAAATGGAGAAAAGTGTTTTAATAGGTAACTTTTAAATAATGACATTAGGCCAGATAGTTGAAGTGAAATATTGTGCTTCATAAAATAATAAATTTATGATTTCAAAATAACTGATATCTGATAAGATGTATATTAGTCAAATTGTTGAATAAAATTTTCTCTGTCCTTCAGAATATGCTAAGATACTTTATTTGTGAAGCTAATGATTTAAAATAGGAAAACATAACTGTGCCACAAATTTGGATTGTATGAAAAGAGACTCAAAGCCAAATATCGGGGAAAAGCTGAAATATCAGAGAGAGAAAACACCACAGTCAATTCTCACCATCTAAATCTTTGAACATTGTTCATTTGTGGGTTTTTGTGTTGATTCTAATCTACTTAAAGAAGTTTTTCTGATGAAGGTTGAGAAATATCTATGGTTATTGCAGTATGAAATTTCTGACCTATCTAGCCCGTGGTGCAGACCTGGAGAGCTTTATTCCCATAGAAACACACAGAGGATTATATTAATTACATGTTGTTTGTCCTTTGGTTCAGGCTTATTGCTTTCTAGCTCTTGCATTTAACCCATTTCTATTAATCTGTCTTGCCACGTGACCTGTGGCTTACCTGTACTTTTACATGCTGATTCTTGGGCAACTAGATTATGTCTTCTTAACTCTGCTTTACTTCCCCTCTATGCTTAGATTTCCCACCTGCTTTTGAGATGCCTTGTCATAGGCCAAAATAGTTCCTTATTGTACAATAATAATTCACAGCATATAGAAAGACGTCCCACATCACAGAATATCACTAAGAGTATTTCTTTTTGTACATTATTTTAACATAGTATTATGTAGTTTGATTATGTTTTTATGTTATAAATAATTGTCCTGTCTACTAGTTTAATAAAAATCCTGATTGGCTGAAGGTAGACAGGAAGTGTGGATGGAGCTACCAGACTGGGAAAACTCTAAGAAAAGTAAGAGCATAACAGAGGTGCCAGAGAGAAGCCAGAGAGACACCAAAGAGACACCACAATATGATACCAGCAGACACAGAGGAAAGAAGTTGAAATGATACTTAGAGGAAAGGTACCAAACTGCATGGCCAAACACAGTAAGAATCATGGGCTAATTTAATAATTAAGAGGTAGCAAGTTATATGCTTTGGCTCAGGTCAATCAGCAAGCAGAGTGTAATTAACATAAGCATCTGTGTGTTTCTGTGGGGCTGTGGGGCTGTGGAGCTAGGTCACCGGGCCAGGCTGGATAGTAGGGGCCAGAAACTTACTACTACAGTATTAGAATTAGGTTTTCTCCTAGGACTATGACCTATCTTATCTTAGGTTCCCGACCACTTTAACAGTATTAGATATGTATTCCATCTCATTCAATAGACATTAAATACAATCAATAGATGGTTACTATTTTCATATATGATCATTTCAAAAGCAATGTTTTTATTAGATCTAAATACAAATTAAATATGACTATCCTATGCTAAAAGTGGAATAATTTAAAAGCTCACAATAATATCACAGTAATTGAATTCATATACATTTTTATTTCCTAGAATTATTGAAGTAAATTACGTTTCATGTTAATCCTGAACATGAGTTTGTTCAACTCATCACATTTATTTAGTCAGTCTAATGTATCTATCAATATTTGACTTGAGAATTGAACAAGAGAAGATAATATGTCAGTAGAAATAAAAATTCAGACACATAGACACACACACATTTGATAGCTACATAGTAAGCCTTCTCAATATGGTACAATATATTTCAAGGTCATTGTCTTATCTGAAATCAGAACATGAACCAAGTATTGTGCCTTTAGTGTAAATTGTTCTTTCCTGTGTTCATTCCTTTAACTTTCTCCCCTATTCTTTTTCCTGTTTAATTGTCTTACTGTAATTTCCTCTAATCTATTTCCCTTTCATTGGTAGATCTTGTCCTTCTCCCTGATCTCATTACTTTTTATAAAGAAAAAATAATAATACTGGAATTAGAGACCAATGAAAATTTATTCATGAACATTAAATGTAAGAGAGAAAATAAGAAATACTGTTTAGGAAAATTTTCACTTTTCTTCAATAATTGACAATTTTTTAAGGTTGTCTATTTTAATAACTTGTCAGTTTGTTTAATGCATTTACTTTCTCATAGACATGCAAATTGCTTATTATGTTCTATATCTTTGAATAAAATAGTAGTCAAGTTGAGATATTAGAGTCAGCCCAAAAGTTGGGTTCCCTCACTCAGCCTTAATACAAGAGGAGCTTAGTCCTACTTTAACTTAGTATACCATGCTTTGTTGACACCCATGAAAAGCATGCCCCTTTCTGAATAGAAACAGCTGAGTATGTTTGGGGGCAGCAGCAAGAAAGTATGGGGTAGAAATAGGAGAAAAGAATGGAGTAGACACTGGGTTAAGAATATAAAATAAATGAATAAATTTAAGTAAAAATAGTCCATATTTTTTATGGTATTTTAACAGTATTTTTATGAGTTTAACAGTATTTTCAGGAAGAGCAGGAGAAATGATTCAATGGTTCTAAGAATTTCTTGTTCATCCATAGAATCTGAATGATTTCTTAGAACCCATATCAGGCAGCATGCAACTACCCATAACTTCAGCTCCAAAGAGCCCAACCCTCTATGTTGGTCTTATCAGGCATTTGTATAAGTGACATACATGCAAATGTATAAATAGAAATATAAATCATATTTTTTTAAAAAAAGAAAAGCTTTTGAAATTGATCCAGAGTGATTTTAACTAATTCTAAATCAAGTTGTATCCTGCTAAAAAAACAATCTTAACATTTTATTTTTCAGACTTTCCAATTTTGACAACATATTCAAGGGAACATTTCTCTTGTCAATGATATTCTCATTTTTAAGCCCATTGTTTCACACACATAATGAACACATACATACATACATAGATGTAAGTATGACATGTACAAATGTACTGTACACACATGTGCACTGTAGCGGAAAACCAAAAGCCACCCAGATAAACTCTAATGATGTCAAAAAACCAGAGCCGGGCAGGGTGTGGTCAACTAAAAAGAACCAGAGACAAAGGGAGAGCCCAACCCCTTTTTTGACCTGTGGCGTGGTTAAAAAAGACCGCTCAGTTTAGACCTCTCCTGCGCGCTGCTTCTCCCTTTTCCCCTCTAAATACCCTCTATACCATAAAGAACTTTAAAGTAATAAACATTACCTAAATATATAAATATAGTGGCCTGATAATTTCAGTGGCAACTGGCGCCCAACGCGGGATGTTTTCACGTAAGCGGCTGGGTCTCTTAGCCCGCAGGGCAGGGTGTTGAATTTGGGGCTTGCTCCTGGCCACGAAGATCTCCTGGCAGTGCCAGTGAGAGCACAATGGTGGGTGAGCGGGAATCTGAGAGACTGGGTGTCTGTATGCTGGCGCTGGTTGCTGCTCCCAGTTGTGGTGACACACGCCAAAAAGATTTGCTAAAAGAGACAAAGGCTGTGCCAAAAAGATTAAAATCGCCATTTTGTTCCAGATGCTACTGCAGCCGCTGAACGCAACTGTGACACCTGCTGGCCAAAGTCTTCATTACATCTGAATAAGGTAATCACTTTTTTTCAGAATGTCTGATGAAATAGCTGTTCAAAATTTTACACACTTTTCCACAACAGTGATAAAAGATTACACATTTAGAGGCTATCTCAACTCTAAAGATATTTTGCTTTTTTTGTGTGATAATATACTTTATACTTACCTATTTTAAAAGATTCCAAGATAGAGATAAATGCATACTCACTAAGGTGTGTAATACATAAAGATTCTAAGACAGCTTTACTTGCTAAGATGTGTCACATAGATAAATATTTTAAAACATACAAAAAGGTGATAAGTTTTACATTGATAAGGCAATTAAAAAACTTGCTTCCTCCATAAAGCAGAGGTCTACATTAATTTTAAAAAAAAAATACAGAGTTTATATTGATAAAAAAATAAAAAAGTAGCAAAACATGTTCAAAAATGATCAAAAATAATAAAACATATAAATGTAGAGACTAAAAAAATTTTCTACTCTATAAAATTGTTAAAAAGTTCATTTATTCAATACTGTCAAACACTAAAAAAGACCATGACCTCTAAGTTTCAAGATCATAAAGATCATTTGACAATAATAAAAAAAGATTCTGAGGCATCTACTCAAGACAACCCAAAACCTCCTCTTAAAAAATATTACAATAAAAAAAATGCTCTACCTGAGGTAATTGCAATAAAGAGACTACCCCTTACTCCTCCAACAGTCATGGTAAAAAACCAAAAAAATCACATAAAATGGCTTCAAACAACATAAAATATAATTATAAACCTATCCACATACAAGATCTAAAAACAATAAAAAGCCATAAAGACATATGATATACACTCGTTTTTTGTAAGCAATTCATAAATTTGTGGTCAACACAAAATCAAATAATTCTCAATGACTAAAAAAATTTGACAACTGCAGTGTTAGACACTAGTCAAAGTTTACAATAAAAAATTAGTTTAAAAAAGAGGTAGAGCATTAAAATCTTGAGAGCAAACTAAAAATGTTACCATCTCCAAAAACCAAATCCTTAAAAAAGGCCAGTTTTCTAATATATCAATTCAAGCTACTTATGATGAACATGCCCTGTTGCTGTGTCGCACTGCTGCCTTAAATGCTTAAAAAAAAATTTTTTTAGACCCATGACAAAAGATTAAGTCATATACTCAAGTTAAACAAGGTTCAAAAGAGCCTTATACAGACTTTTTACAAAAGTTAGCTCAGGCTATAAATAAAACAATATCAAATTCAAAAGTTCAGACACAACTAATACTCTCTTTGGCCTTCGATCATACTAATATGACATATAAAAAATTGATCATGCCACTAAAGATCAAAAATACACCCTTAAAAAAATAAATTCAACTTACAATTAATGCCAAATCTTTACATACTGATAAAAAAATTAAATAAGGCAAACCATTGCTAGTGTTAAAATAAAAAAATCAAAACATCATTTATTTCAATTATAATAAGCCAGGCCATATAAAAAATTATAAACAAAACATCTATAAAAATTCTCCCAATCGCCAAAATAACTCAAACAAAGAGCCACTACCTTCTAAGCTATATAAAAAATAAAACAAAAGCCAACATTAAACAAATAAAGATGACTCCATAAAGACAAAAATGACAGCCTTCTAAACATCAAAAAACATAACTTGGGGCTTCACCTGGGAAGCCCCCAAAAAACAGACCTGAAAACAAAACAAAAAAAAAATTCAATCATATCCAGTCACAAAAAAAACCCAATCTCCTCAAAACAAATAACAAATCCCAAACCTAAAACAATAAACCATGTAGCTATAGACAATAAATTGCCCTTATAAAAATAGATAACAATATTTAATAAATCAATAAAACACACATTTTTAACCAACATCCATAAATAAACTAAAACCAAAGCTAAAATTAAAAAATAATATTTTTATACAAGACTTAATTAACACAAAAACTAATGTTTCAATCATAACTCCACAATCATAACACCCCAAATGACCTCTTAAAAAATAAATACACAAATATATTGTAGCACATATGCAAATACTCAGTGCAAACATTAACACATGCATACACACATTATTCATAGATATTGACACTTTTTGTCACCTTTATTTTTAGAGTGATCCTGAATTCAATCTTAATCTAAAATTCAATTGTCAAATACTGAAATGGTACAGAAGTAGAGACTTCTTTTTTTATGTTCAACCCAACGTCACTGATTTATTTCTGGCAAGAGAGGGAGAGAGAGTCAGAAAGAAGGAAAGAAGGAAAGAAAGAAAGAAAGAGAAAGAGAAGGCTGGGTCCAATAGCAGCTTGTACAACTCCAAATCTCACAGCTTGTCACACACCAATTCCAATAAGACCACACCATCTAATCCTTCCTAAAAAGTTCTACCAATTGAGAACCAAACATTCAACTATATGAACTTATGAGTGACATTTTTATTCAAACCAACACACCCTACTAAGAAAACAAGCAGTAAATGGTGTTAACAATAAATTCTTAAAAGAAAAAAAAAAGGAGGGAGGTGAGAATGGCTTAAATTTGTTACTACTGCAAGTTGAAAATTCATTCTTCAGTTTGGAAAATTCTATGAACACATATCTTGTGAAAGAATAATGCAGAAAATTGATTATCAAATGTAATTTTAAAGGAAGTAATTAATTTATCAATAGGAATTTCAACAATTCGTTTAGTCAATCCAATATAATTATCAGTATTTGATTTGAGAACTGAACAAGAGAAGATAACATGTCAGTCAGGAGAACTGAAAATTCAAACACATACACACACACACACACACACTCACACACAAAATATAGCTAAATAGTAAGCTTTTTAAATATGGTAATGTATTTCAAAGCTATCTTCTTATCTAAAATCTAAACTTTAACAAAGTTTTAAGCTTTTTCAGGATTAACATAAAACATAATTTGCTTCAGTAATTCTAGGAAATAAAAACATGTGTGCATTTGTTTCCTGTGATTTTATTGTGTGCTTTTAAATTATTCTACATTTAGCATAGGATAGTAATATTTAACTATTAATTATGTCTAATAAGAATGTAGTGCTTTGGGTAAAAAATATGACAAAGATTGTCAGAAATTCAAGAGCTTTCTTTTCCTTATTTTCGTGTTAAGATTTCAGTTTAGTTACAATTATTTTTAGAACCTTCTTAATGTGAGTTGGAAACTTTACTTCATCTTAATATGTAGCATCATGATGACTTGTTTAAAATATACATGCAATTAAAATTTTATTGAGTTCAACAATTCAACTAATTAAAATATGTTATATATATATATCTATAATATAATTTTGGAATGCATATAGTAAGTAGTTTAAATTTTTTTCAGTTTATATTATATAAATGTTTGTATGGTTGAAATTATGTATATATCTGTATACATGTAAGAACTGGTGTGGGTTTAGGTGCTTGTAGAGGTCAGAATATGTCAGATCTCCTGAGGGTGGTTACAGCCAGTTGCAACCTGTCCTGTGCGCTTTCTGACACAGAGGTTGGAAACTAAAATCAGGTTTTCTGGAGAAGCAGCAAGTACTCTAATTTATTGAGCCATCTCTCTGGTTCGAGAATTGTACATATGTAAGAGAAGAATTGTACATATTTAAAAGAAACTTTACTGGGTTCATCATGTTAGATGATTTTTCTTCTAGATTTCTCATTTTCTCTTCTGTATTAAACATTGCATGTACTGTTGAACACAAAGCCCAAATATTAATTCTTAGCATGCTCATGGTTAGAATACTACAGTCTTCTTATGACATCTGTTACACTTAAATAATGGGAAGTAAATCACAGAAAATCAGAAATAAGGGCAAATATTAATTTCAAGTCATTTAAAACTTATGCTTTAAGAGAAGAAACTAGGGCAATATTTTTCTTACTTTATTTATTGTGTATATACATGTTTGCTTATGTATGCATGTGTGGGGTCAGCAGACAAATTTGTGAGGTCAGTTCTCTCCTACCTTTGTATGGGTACAGGTCACTCTGTTAATGGCTTGAAACATTCTTATCCATTTGGCTATCTCAACAGCACAAGACAAACTATTTATAAATAATGTTAGAATCTTCACATTTTCCAATTATACTTAAAGAGCAAACATAAAAATTATTTCAAGAACTTATACTCCATGAAATACTAATGATTTTGAACCTGTTTGAATAGTTTGTTTATATTTTCTACTCTGAAAAAACTAAAAACTTTACATTGCTCCTTGAACCAGGGAAGAATTTGGAAGTAGAGCATAACACATTAGTGTGCCTTACAAAATAACAGAACAGCCCAGATTCTTGGTTGGTCACTAAATTTTTACATTTCAGTGCAACTCTAATATTTACTCTTTTCATATCCCCCAGACTTTTTCCTTTTCTCTCTGTATGTGGTTATGTATGTGTGCATATGAAGAAGCTCGTATACATACATACATACATACATACATACACTTACTCTAGTCTGAAGTAGATGCTGGGGTGTTTTCCTTAACAATCTTGTTATTTGAGTAATTAAGATGCTGACCCTGAGCTTGTGATTTGATATAGATTTGCTGCTAATGATCCCCTAGGACCTTGTATTCTCCAATTCCCTTGTTGAGATTGCCAGTGTATTTAGTCCCTTCTAGCTTTTTATTTGAGTGCTGAGGTTTTATTCATAGCCTCATGCTTATATAGCAAGCACTTTCCTCACTAAGTCCTCTGCATAGTCTGATCTTTTCTTCATATAAGTCCTGTAATGCTTATTATGTGTTAGTTAAGCTTTGTTTCCTCCATGGGGATACATGATTTATGTATTTCCTTTAGAAATATTGTTTATATCATTAAAATACTTTAGGTGTTACATAGTCATTGTTTATTAAATATTTGAGTTCTTTCTGTATTCACCATGATATTAAGGAATTTGGTTCTGGAATAAGCCATATACTTTTGTCTTTGATGTAGAACACTTTAAGGCCAGATCCAAAAATTTCTATATCTCCTTTTCCATGCTTTAAAATGGAGATGGTGTAATAATCCTTGATAATACCAATAAGATATATTATTAATTTAGTAAGTATATAGACATATTCAAAGCAAAGCTTAAGTACTAAACACAATAAATGTTTTTTACATTGTCAGTCTTATATTAATGAAGATGATGGTATAATGATGGTATGGAGGCAGAAAATGATGTTGACAGTACTAATTTTCTTGAACAGAATACTGGCAAGAAGGGATACTAACATTGAGATTGTGAAAGAGAACACAATGTGATAGGCCATGATTTAGCACCACAGAATAAAAGATAAGTAAAAATAAGAGCTTTCAATAGGCAAATGTTTCTCAGATAGACGTGTATCCCAGAAATTCCTGAAAATACAAGCATTTTTGCAGTTGTGTCAATAGCTAGTCATTGTAAAGTTGGTCAAACATATTCAAAGGAAAAAATCAGGTGCCAAGTATTATTTTATTTTTTTTTGTTTTTGTTTTTGTTTTTTTTTTTTGTTTGTTTGTTTTTTCTTTTTATTTTTCTTTTTTTCTTCCTTCTTTATTTTGTATTTATCAAAAAAAAAACAGTAAAAAGAATTTAAAATGCAGAAGAGTTAACAATAACTATACAGAGGATAAGAATCATAAGCATGGCTTATCAAGGGTAGAAATACAAATAAGGTTGCTACACATATATTTTCTTTGTGTTCAGCTTTCCCTATATATCCTTATTCAAGGTCTCTTCCCCCTCCCAACACATCTGGTCATTTTTCTT